>ML367113.1:0-122719 GCA_005239505.1 Nicotiana paniculata | reverse complement strand
TACTTTATATTTTATATAAATTACAATACATGTACAAAAACTTGAAAAAAAATTTAAAAAGACTAAAATCCGGCCCGGCCCGGCAGTACCCCTACCCGCACCGGTTCATTTTTACCCGGATAAGTCGCAACCCGTTAAACCCGTTAACAATTAACCGGTAGGAACCCGTAACCGCAACCCGTCCGGTTCAAAAAAAATATATAACCGGCCCGGCCCGGCCCACCCGTTAGACACCCTTAGTTTGGATCTGGCCTTCTACAGTCACCATTGATGAATCCTAGCTTATTTTTCACCGATAGGGCTCCCATTAAACCTCTTCTGCATGATCGATAACCAAATCCATCAAATCAAACAGGAACTAGTGATATTCCCGGATTTTCAGAGGGATGCATGTAAAAAGGACTACTAGTGTCAACAATTGGCTGATTAGGAGATTCAGCCATAGTCGGTGTGGACTGCTCATCATCTCTGGTAATAGCCATCTCTCACAAGATGAAGAACTCAGTTAATCAATCAATAAATGATTCTAACTACCGATCTAAGGTTCTGACAGATATATCTAATAGATATGAATTGAAAATGGCAAAAACAGAGTTTGCATGTGACTGATCGAAACAAAATCGAGGAAGATGAATCTAGAGTTAACAAATCTGAGAGGATGAATTGAGATTCCTAATCGTGTGCTCTGATACCATATTAAATTCCAGCAATGGAATTGTGACCTCGACTTCAACCTAGCTTCGAGTGAAGCTACATCAATGGCGGAAGCTTCATGTTATGAGCTCAATTATGTTCGAAGAAGAAGAAGAAGGAGGAAAATACATCCAAGAGTACATTCTAGAAGAGAGAAAGGAGACACTGCTCCATCACTTTCAATTAATTGAAAATAAGTGGAACTCCCCCCACTATATAAAAGAGTATGAAAGCCAAAACTAACTAACTACTGGAAATGACAACTGTCAACTAACTATGCTTGACCACTAACCTAACTAACTAACTGATTAGTGTGAGCTAGCAATGCTAGGCTAATTACATAGACTAATAGAGAATAATTAATCTCAACAGTGGTTAATGGTGGCGTGTATGGTTTGAAGCTGGTGAAGAAGGTGGTCAGGAACATGAGGAGCAACAGGGGGCTTGGATTGGAGATTGGAAGAGAGGTGATACAAAGAAAGAATGTTGGTAGCTACCATTGCAACTAACAGAAGCAAGTTTAGATGGCCAAATAAAATGTGGAAGAATTACATAATAGATCACTCCATAAGGTGACCTTGCAGTATTTTAGCTCAGTTACAAGTTTGGAATTGTGTAGCCAAATATCAATAAACTCATATCCGAATCTTTTTTTCTTTTTTTTTCGATTCTCCAGATCTTCCGGCGTGAAAGATCCTTGAGTTTCCATTCTCCTTTTCTCCTCAAGTTTATACATACCTATCTCATCTACAAAAATGCAAAAACAGACACAAGAAACCTAAAATCTCTTCTTCTTCAATGCTAATCTTGTTAAATTTTAAATATAATTTTGTGAGAAATTTGGAGTGGGTATTGTTTAAACTTATTAGAAATAGTTTCTGTAGGTTGTATACAAAGTTTGAAGTCATTTGATGGAGTTTTGGACTAGTTTTGAACAAGACTTGCAAGTGAAATCGTATAAGAAGTTCGTCAGAGATGGTTATACACTTTTATACGACATTATACACTTTTATACAAAGAGGTACATTATGTATATAATTGTATAAAAGTGTATAAGATGTATAAGCACTGTAAAATAATGTTCGTGATACCTATGTATATACGTATAAAAAAAGAAGAAAATGTGTGAAATTTACCAAATACATGTAAATAATGTATTATTATGTATGGAAGTTGTTTATACACTATTATATACTATTTATACAGTTTTATATATTATTATACAGATGAATCCTGTCAATGGAACTTCACATGTTATTCTTCGTTCCTGGGGATCTTCTGAAATTTTACTCAAATCTAGCTTAAATCTACTCCAAATCACTTCAAATTTAAGTTTTGAACTCCTCTTGATGATTCCAATCAATTGGGACAACACCCAATCCAAACAACTAACAAATCAAAAAACGCAATTTCTGAAATAGAAGCTTTGAAACACCTTTAATGGGGACTTCTATTTTCCAAGTTTTTAATCAACCACTAATTAGAATTACACGTGGAATGAGGATAAGACTGAGACCATGCCAATATCTTCTTTCTGGTTTGGTGATCCAACAACCTACCAAGTGAACCTCTGTAGTACAAACCCAATTCTTTCCACTCCATTGAATGAAGTGATCTTCATATGACTCCAAAAAACTAATTCTTTTATGTATTATTTCTTCTTCTTCTTCATCCATATAGTGATTATCGGCTTTGAATATGGAGGAGCGTTGATAGAGAATAACAATGATGGAGAAAGTTTGGGATGCAAAGTTGGGACACAGAAGAACAGAGAAAAGAAAAAAAAAATTAAAAGGAGTGGGCTAATGGGTGAAAAGTAATTTTCACATTATGTACAACCTGGGCCATACTGGGTAAGGCCTTCAAACGCGGACCATTTTTTGATGGGTTATTGAGCCAAGTGATAAGAAGTGTAATTCTCCCATAAAATGTGATGGTGGCGTGTCCAGATATAAAGGAGGATACGGTAGTAATGGTGTGACAAATAAAATTTGGGCTAAGAAGATGACCGGAAAATTTTCCGGCAGAAGCTATACATTTTTCGAGCGGAGTTTATTTTTCCGGATGATTTCACGCGCTTGAAAAATGTAAGAAACACTTACTTTGCCATGTAACCATATTGTGTCTAAATGACACTAGAGAGCTAGTTGAAGTGTTCAAATGAAACGGACTTAAAATAGGGTATTAAAGTGAAAAGTAGGACAAGTTTAACGGCCTGCCGATGTATTCTGCCTATATTTATTGTACCACATATATCAGTACACAAAGTAAATGACATTGATTTCAATGACTGTCTTATTGTATTGCAAGACAACTACTTCAGACAGAAAACACAACAGATGAAACATAAATTAGGCTTCTGAGAATATGGTCATCCATTAGCTCATGATATTCTTTATTTTTGCAGCTTCTCCAACCCCTTAACCCAAGCTGGCCTAGCCAAGATATCAGCACACCATGCACTCACACGAGGGCGCGAATCAAACACTTCCTTAACTTTTGTACTCATCAAGTAATATATATTTGGGATATGGTGCAAATCAACCAATGTAAAAGAGTCTCCGCCTAAGTATTTTGACTCTGCCAATCGAGTTTCGTATATGTCAAGAACCTTAGACAATTGCGCTTCGCTTTCCTTCACAGCATCATCATCTGTGGTCATGCCGATAATTGGTTTTATGCCTAGTTCCCAGGTTAACTTTGAAGTAGGCGGTTCAAATTTTTGGCCTTCTACTTCCATCCACACTGACATAATGGGCATCTTCTTTGGATCTTGGAGTATTAGTTGATAGCCATTGTCAGCATAAACATGAGCAATGTATTGAGTGATTGCCCTTGATTCTGCATTACAAGTTCCCAGTTTATCATTTCAAATTGATAGTTTAAAAAATCAGGTCGCTTATAGGATGTGGCGGAATCAGGAATTTACATAACATGATTTAAAATTTATGTTAAAATGTCTTAGGATTTGAACTTGTGACCTAGAGCAACTTTTGAACCTCATTTACGGCTTTACCAACTACACGAGCTCTGTCCCTACTTAAAAGGTAATTATACGTATAAAGATATCTATAATAACCATTAATTAGTAACTAGTAGGTATAATAACTATCAACAGTGTAGAAAATATTTCCACTATCTGTATATATAATTTAAATCTTTTCAATTTTGCCACCTTTGTGCTGATATATATAAATTGCAAGAATAGCAAAAGTACTTACCGAAGAGCTTCAAGTCCCCATCTTCAAATGCTGGTACTTGACCAAAAGGCTGCATCAATTTAAAAAATGTCATTTTTAGAGAGAGGGCATGAATCCATGTTCAACGCTAAAGTTGCGGAAAATGATAAAATGAGACATCTTTATAAATATTGCAATATGCTGAAATGGAATGGTGATAAGCAGAGGCAGACGGAGACTATATTCAATGGGTTTAACTGACCTCAGTATTCCTTTTCGAAACATAAATATATATGTAAATAATCACTAATAATAGACTTAATGTGATTATGCTTACATTGAGGGAAAGGTAAGGGTGCTTCTTGTGTTCTCCAGAGGCCATATCAACAGGGACAAACTCAAAATCCAAATCCTTCTCGATTAGGCAAGATGCAACTCTCATGGTTGCAGTTGACATGGGGCTACCATGGACTTTGATCGCCATTATTTCTGGATATGTAACAAAAGATCAAGAATAATTAATTAGGATTGTGATGGATATATTGCTTGAACTTGATGAAATAAGGTTATGCTATGGAGGTATATATAGGCTACGAGGTAAATTTCTTTATGTCATTCTTTAATAAAATTATCCCAAAAGTCTTGGAGGCTAAGCAAACCCTTTAATGCTTTTAATTAAGATGCTAATACCATGATCTTGAGATGGAGAAAGACTTGCTAATAATCTGATTAGGTAAGTAATGACTTCACAAGTCTCCCCATATTGTTGACCAAATGATTTTTTTTAATAATAATGGTACAGTCCTTTTACCTGCTGTATCTTCCTTCCAGGAAAGTACTTTGGGTAATTACATATCTGCTTCTGTCAGGATGCATGTTCTCTTTGATATTATACACTGATATGAAATAGTCAATAACAGATGATGACATTTAAAAGCCAAAAAGTAAGGCGAAACTATTTTATGTACTAAGATGTTAGAATAGATTTTAACTGTATTTGAACGTTGACAAACAAGTTGGATATCACANGCTGTGCATGACAACCTACCATGCCTGCCTACCACAAGATTCCTTTCACAGCTTCTGAGAAATGGAAATGGAAAAAAAAAAAAAGGGGGGGGGGGGGGGGGGGGGGGGTGAAGCTGATAAAGTAAAGCTCTTGATATTTTGTTCTGCAACAATCGGTCATGAACCAGCCGCTGTAATTTGCTGAAATGTTGTCTGAGACAGGGGTTGGGCAAATGTGGGAGGTGCGGAAACTTCAAACACTTAATAGTTATCAATTCTATGCCATAACTGGCTATTTAGTAAGAATTAACCAAAAACATCAGGAGTTCCTGTGAGGCCAGGCATAATCTACCTGAAAATAAGATAAAAATGAATGCAAAACTTTGTAAGTTGAACGATTTTTCGTCCACTTGTATGGAAGAATGAAGCGACGAAGTCAATTGTCCCTTTTCCAGCTAATTAATCACTATTCTTCCTCCATTGATCAAGAATATCCATTTTATGGGAAGTATCATGATCCTCTAATAAGGGCTATGGTTTCAACATGTTTTACTCACACCAAACTCTTACATGAGGACTAGAATTAAACGCAGCCTTGGATATAGTTCCGATTAAGTACTGTATAACTGGGACATGGTGCATATCTGCCAGGGCGAAGCTGTCTCCTTCCCAAGTGTTTTAATTCCCTTAGTCTCATCTCGTATAGACGTATACATCAAGAATCTTTCCAAGATTGTCTTCGTTTTCTGTCACAGTTGCATTGTCCGTCGCCATGCCCAACAATGCCAGCTCAAAGCTCAGTTTGGAAGCTACAAGATCGAACTTTGTTGATTCAACCTCCATCCACACGACATGATGGCCAATTTCTTTGGCTCCTGCCCTAACTACTGATTTCCCTTTCTGCATGTGTGGTCATTGTATTGGATAAGATACGTTATGAGCCTACTTAAAGAGCATAGAAAGTCGGGACTAGAACTCCCATCAATCCAATGAGGCTCAAAATAAATAAAGTGATCTCTAGAAATTCGTGTAGAAAACAGAAAAAACAAACTTCTACATTATACCCTACAAGGAAAATCGAGGGAACGGGAAAAGTACAACAATACAGTTATCTCTAGAAACCTTGCTATTACCTTTTTATAAAATGCCATTCAAGGACTAAATCTGAGAGAAATATGCACATAAAATGATGGCCTCATCCTTCTCATTCATGTGTACCTCTTTCCTGCACCAGAAAATATACCCCCCCGGGAAAAGTATCACATAGCATTCTTTAAGCAATACAAGAAAGTTTAGTAAAAGGTGCAGCTTTTACCAACATGAAGACATTGACATATGCACATCCACAACAATGGTTTAAAGAATAATTTCCAAGGACAAAGCCAGAACTTTTCTCCGGAATAGGAGGGCTAAAACCAATCTAGCTTTATCTGCTATTGTGTTTTGATTAAAGTATAGTTATTCTGCTACTACCAAAAAGATGTTCTAGGCATTTCAACCATAATAGTTTAGCTTGGGTGCCAAAAGCTAGCCAGCTCACTCAAACCGGTACCAAAGAATTCCAACCAAACAAAATAAACAAATATTGAAGAAGTATTAGAGCCACTCCTACCAAGGCGGATGTATGCGGATAAAATTCCCTATTTCCAGCTCGACATCTTTACAGATTCTTGAGCTAAAAATGATAGTTAACTTCCTTTCTCCAGTACCCTTTCCTTTTTGAGGATTGCTCAGGCATTCAGAACCCTGCAAAGAAACATAAAATTGTAGATAGCATTCACCCAACACCATAAATCTATTCTGTTTAACCAGTGAAACCATCAACACCAGCCAGACTAGGAATAAACAGTTAATAAAATGTTGGAACCCGCTTTTCATTCTTAAAAGTTCCCATACAATGTATGACTAGCCAGGTGGTATAAAACTTCTTTCTTTCCCTTCTAGACCTATGCGCTCGGGGATTGAGTACTGATTAGTGTTTGTTTGATTTTTAAGAGTTCACATATTTAAACACAAAAAGGAAAGCCTATATAATTCGATTTGCTCGATCTGCATTAGATAATCTTCCACTACAAATTGCGTCCATGGATTGTAAGCGGCCAGTGAAGCTCAAATAAACCATATCAATCTTCATGCAGGCGTATCCCAACAAGGCACCTTTTGGCTTTTTTCCTTTATATGATAGTCGTGCGAAAAGAAGCTGTCATGACTCTTTTTAGAATATACAGTAGACTTGAGTTGAGAAAAGCAGGGTGAGATGAGTATGTAAATATCTCATGCTTGGACTCTGGAAAGTCAAGCTCAAGCCGTAAATACTACGAGGAATATATTTCTGAAAGAGTTTACACCGAGTCAACACATTAAATCACAATAAACACCATATATTCCATGTCTGAAATTCTAAAAAAAATGAATATGCAATTCATTGAGGAATATGATTCCAGAAGCTTCTCACTTATTACACACCTAACACTACCATATTTGTCTGTTGAATCCGCAGGGCCTGTTTCTCACAGTTCTTCGGAGGGAAACGTCTAAAGAAAGTTAAGAAACTATGATAGTTTACTCAAAGCTCCCACCTAAAATGGAAGTTTTTGGTTCAAAAAGGAAGCATAAAAGTAAAATTTCCACACCCCAACATACACACACCTATGATACCCTACCAGACATTCCATGCTAGGCAACACTCTGACTTTGACTTTTACTCGTTGCCTATTTACACGAGAAAGGTAAACGTCTTAGGTACCCTGTGAATGTTGGACTATAATCAAAACAAGTACCGACATTTTCTTCTTTAAGAACTAGTGAGAGAAAAACAAAAGCATGCTCATGACCTTCAAAAAGTTGAAAGGAGCATCTTATCGTCAATAAAGTAGACGTACTGATATTCTTAACCTTCTGTTTAGCATGCGTACAATAGTTAGTCCAAGTACCTCTTCATCTCCATGTAAAGCACAAAAACAAACAGTCAGCTTGGCCTCCAAAGAACTTGACAAAATTCTCACATCAATGAAGCTTTTTGCACCTGCAACAGTAGAAGAGGTCAGAAACAAGCAAGAGGACAGAAGATACACAAGTTAGGCCTTTTACCACTTGAAGCATCATGTATTTGTGACTTCTCCAGGAAATATGTATCTCTGTCCTTTTCACACTGCATTAGCTGCTGCAACTTTCCAGATAATCTGCATGACATGTCAATGTAAGTGAAAAAAGATGAAATTTGAGGGGGGTTTTTTCTTCCTGTTTCATGTGTTCCTAGAAAACATGCATAATATGCTCACTACTGGCACTTTCTAGTTCCATACTAACCCGAATTGCTTAGGCCTTGCAATAGACAGCCTTTCATTCGTAGATACAGCTCCAAATGCAAGATGAAATTGGTCAGCCATGGTCCTCTGAGGTATAGCAGGCTTCAGAATCTGGGGAATTTCCTGAAACAAAGACAAAGGCATTGAGAAACTACCTATGCAACTGACCGCTATGATAAAACAGTAAATATCAACTACATATTACATCCTCATCGCTAGATGGGTCACTATCTAGTGCCTCAGGTTGGTCGTCATTGCTCATGTTTCTGTCACCGAGCAGCAATAAGTTGCTCTTTCGTATGAACCGTGATCCTCGTCTTTTTGTTTGCAGCTGCTGGATAAAGCATGATTTATACATTCACGAAATAGTAAAAATGGTAATACAAAAGTGCTACTAAGATCTTTAAGAAAAGAGATATGGAACAGAAGAAAGCAAACCATTCTAGAATTGCCTTGTGGTAGGGAACTTGTATGCTGAAAGTGATCCAGGAACTCGGCCATGGAACGCTCATTTGGATTATGTACAACTGCTACTTCAGATGGTACCAAATGCTTCTGCAACTGTTGTATTTCATTTCCATCAAAATCCTCCTCGAACTGCTGTATTTCATTTCCACCAATATCCTCCAATAAGTAATCCAGTGACTCTATATTATTTCTTTGCATGTCTAATTCTACGTTTAGGGGAAGAACAGATAACGGCGTGCTGGTTTCACAAGTATCATGGACAACCAAAGCAAAATCCTTCTTCTGAGGCCGGGATTGGAACAAAAATTTGGGCTTAGATTTGCCCCGGCTTCCTGCAGTTGATTGCAAAAAATATTTAAAAAGTACAGCTTGAAACCCCAATGGATCACAGATCTCAAGTAAAGAAAAAGAGCCATCATAGATGTAAGACTTGGGGATTCAATATTAAGATGCATCCATTTCTTTTCTATTTTGCTTGGAATCCATGAGCTCTTGTTCTTGAGAAGCACCACTATTACACATGTTATGCAAGTTAGTGACAGCCTAGATCAAGACAACTAAACCAACTCTGATTAATAATGCTTGATTAAGACCACACTTCTCATCAGTTGAGTTGGCGGCATCATTAGTATCAAGACAAAAGATGCAAAATAGGGAAATGAAGTTGACAGAAGTACTAATACCTTTAGATGATCTGTTCAACTTTGATGAGGCACCGTATAACGATGACGAACCAGCATCCTTATTCAAGAAAACTCCTGATTTGTATTGTGCACTTACTTTAGGCAATGTGCTTTTACCATCTCTTCTTAAATTTCCGTCAACAGAAGGCCTCATCTGCCAGATATTTTAACCTCAAAAAGAGCCACTTAGTAGTGGTTGAACACAACATTAAGTAATCAAGTATTAGTGAAATTGATTTTGTAGCATAGAGTTTTCAGTCATACCTCATCATCTGACATAATTTCCTCTTCTGAATTAGAAGAGGGTGTCACTCTAGAAACGTGACTAAATCCGTCATCTAAGCAGCAGGACAATGCCATCCAGTGATCATTTTTGTTGATGAAGTCACCACCCTGACTCTTACAAGAAGGAACTTCAACGTCATCTTCTTTGGATAAGCCTGTTTGCCTCTGCTAACAGGAATGCAAACAGAACTGTAAGAGGAGTTGGTCATTTGGTCCATTTATTGTTTATCACTTTTGTGTATCTCCACTTAGTAACTGATCCCTTTTGCAGATGTGATACACACTGTGACAGTACAGGCCTCCAGCCTCGGTTACTAAATTTCGTCCCTTAAACTAGATGATTCCAGAAGAACAGGAGGAGAAGTGGAGAACAACTTTTTCTGAACTCCCAATCAAAAGTATTTCCATGTTGAATTCTCAACCACCATGATCCATTAATTACGACGAGGAAATAACTCTTTAACTTAAATTTAACCAAAAAAAAAGGAAAGGAAAAGGACCAAAGGAACAATAGAAGGACGAAATGAAGCGAAAGCGAGAAAAATGGAGATGAATTCAAACCAATACCAGCTGATGAGAATTCAATGTGTGGGTTGAGTGATGAAGTCTTTTGACATCTGCACAAGATTAACATGGATAACTTTCAAAACCCTTTCCTTTTCTTTTTTCTTTTTTCGTTTTTCATTTGGGAGGGTGATAGGTGGGTGGGGAGATGTTGAGAATGAAAATTCAAATGGATGAGTCGGCTGCCAGATGAAAGTTTCACTGAGAAAACCTGTTAGTAGTTCAAGCTGGGAAAGAACTCTTATACCTCCCTGACAAACAAGAAACATCAGACTCTTAGCATTATAAAGTATTCATGAGCAAATAGATACAAAAAATAAGGAAAGCAGGAAAAAATCAAATAGCCTAACTTGAAAAATTGTGCAGTAAACATGCTGGTCATTGTGATTAAAAACTTATCTCAACTAGAATTTAATTGCAAATGATCTAACCCCAAACAGAAACCTAACCCCTCCAGTGCATTATAAAAATTGTTAGAAAGCAAGATAAATGTTCCAAAACATCATAAAAGGAAGCACCACTTTAACAATCAATCAACCAACTAGACTAGTAGTGGTTAGCTATATGACTCCTCTATATCCATTCTGCTTTTTATGCGCCCATTTTCACTATAACAGCAAACAAGTTGTCTTAAATCAAAGATAAAGTAGGGTTTTCCGGAACATTATAGAAGGCAGCTGGCATTTTAACCCGAGAAAATGAGAGGAATACAAAAATGTAAGCAACAAAATACATGAGGCAGATACCTTGTTTCCTGAGGGTCCACTAAGAGAGTTGTCATTTGTCAGCCATTTGTCATCATCCATATCATCTTCTTCTGATAATTTCAAACAACACAAAAGCAGATTCAATTAAAAGAACAAAACTAAGCTAGGTTTATAATTCCGAAGATGAATTTCTAAAGGAGGAGAAGATACCGGAAACACTCTGGTCGGAATCTTGCTTTTCCTACATTATGATTGGACAACGTTGGGGTAAGTCAGTTTAAATTTCATGGGAGACATTGAAATCATTCAAAAGTAACACAAAATTCGCTTGAAAAATAGCAGACAACCCTAAACTGTAATCGACGAGAAAATAGCCGATCGTTGAGCTGAATATCGGAAATTATGAAGTAAAGGAGTAGATTGAGGTTCGAAGAAATCAGAATACCTGAAGAAATCCACTAGTGGCAGCTAAGCCTTCCTCTTTCATAGCTGCTAACAAGCAAAGATGCAATTTTGCGAGCTGATTGGGGAAGTGGCGGGAAGTTTAGACTAATAACGGAGTAATATCATACTACAGTATTTGTTTTTTTACTCCCTCAATTTTTATTTATGGTTCTGAGTCTGTTTAACAATAATAAATTTTTAAAATTTTGAAATTATTCAATTTAATTTTTTTATTTAATTCTTAATGATAGGTTTTTTTAGTTAAATAAAAATTATAATACATTTAAATCTATAAATTTTAAAAAACTTACAATCATATAAATATTATGAAATGTTTACAAATTCCAAAAACTTAATTTCTTCTAAAACTTTGTGACTAATAATTTTGATTCATATGAATCGAAACCAAGGAAGTAGGTCTTAAGCCCCGCTGGTAATATCTCATTACTTTAATTTCAACTTCAAATATATATTTTTGCCTATCAATATTATTTATACACCTTTGGTAGATTATTAACTTTAATTTGAAGTTGGAAAAAAAAAAATCTAAAAAGTATTTTAAGTGAAGTAGTAATAGTCTTTACTCACATAACTTTTAACTCTTTTTTTTTCAACTGAAATTCATATCTATTTATAAAAGGGATGTAATTTTTTCTAACTTCATCAAATAATATCCAAACAGGAATTTTCATTTTGATGCCCTCGGTGATTGGTGAATTATGATTTTAGTCCTTCCAATATTTCACTAAGCACATCTGACCTTAAATTAAATTTATTTAGATCATATTTAATTATATTCCATATTTATTTTTACCATTTATGTACAAAATTCCCTCCTAAAAATTTAAATTTCATATATTTTAAAAGAATTCATATCTCATTCTCTCTTCCTCGTGTTTATTACCCAAAATCATTACTTCTCTCACGTTGCATACGAAAATGGCAAGAAAAATTGTCTCTAAAATTACATCAACAAGGGCCTCTCCATTAACATCCACTAAAAAGTTTCAAATTTTTAAATTTAATATTCGAAATTTACGAATTTGTGATTTATTTGGATTGGTTCTTCTTGCAAATGGAGAATATACCTTTGTAGTTTATATCTCAAATTTTAGAGAAATTGGTTAAATTTAGAGTTGGTTTTAGGTAAAATTTCCTATAGAAACTTGAAGAAAACGAAGTTGCGAAAATTGTACGATAAATATATCATAATTATTTTAGAATTGTGTCAAAATTGCATACTACTTGTATATGATACATAAATACCTGAAATGATACTCAATACAATACTAATACAGTTATAATACAATATTATATCAGATTTTAAGTTTAGAGTTGTGATTGAACTTGAAGAATATGAAGATCACAATTGTATCATAATTTTTCATAAATGATCGCAGTTTTGTATCACATATGTATGATAATTGTATTCATATGTATTGGGTATTGTTTTAAGTATTAATATATTAGATTCAAGTTAGATATAATTATGGTATAAGTATGATACAATTACGCTGTAGGTATTGATGTATCAGATGCAGTTGTCATATAATTATTATACAATTCATGCAACTTTTTCTCCTTCTTCCTTGGGTTTTTATCTGAATTTTTGCCTAAAACTAATTATATACTCAATCAATCTCACTCAAAATTGAGATACTATCTCCAACGGATATTCTCAATCACTTGTGAAAATATCTAATCCAGACAAATTACAAAATCGTAAAACTCGAATATCGAAATCAATGCTGAAGCCTTTTAATTTAATGTTTGGCAACTATATTAATTTAACTTAATCAACTACTTATTTTTCTCATTAATCAAATGTAGTACAGTAAACCTTATGTGGGTTGATGAGTGCAAATATTATGTATGATTTTTGTGGTAGGAAGTTTGGACAACCATTAAGTGAAAAGCTAGTCAAATTTGCACAGAAAGAGAGAGACCGAGTAGATGAGAGAAAAAAAGGAAAAGATTTAAAAAAAATCCATTAATTGAAGACATCAATATTGAAGCGAAAACCTTTTATGATGAATTGTATATTGATTGTTTAAAAGTTAAAGTATTTATTGAAAACTGAATTTTTTTGAGAAAATGATAAATAAGTCCTTATTATAGTATATATATAAAAAATCCTATTTTATAGTAAATCTAGTCATAGTGACTACTGGACCCCATGTTCTGGGGGACTTGGGCCTAAAAGTGGCTTTTTTGGCCCAAGAAAAGCTTACTCAGCACGCTCTGAGCTTTCCGTCTCCCTATACATAGAAGCAGCAGATAATAGCCCCAATATATAAACCCGCTCAAATTTGAATCTCATCTGCTAATTCCCCATTTCCCAAACACTGACACCATTACAGAGGTGAATCCAAGAGCACTATTCAAATTCTCTACAGTAAACTCCATTTCCATCGATGAAGAGGAAAACCCTAAATCGAACAAGCACACCACGCAGAAACAACAAAAGCAACACGAAAAGAATGAACAAGGGTTCACTCTTCACTGTTGGGTTTTCCAAAGTTTTCCTTCCTCCCCTCCCTAATCAACAACAGCTCCAATCCTCATTTTCAACTCTTCCTTTATCAAATCCTTCTCGATTCCAGAAACTTCTGGATTCTGAAGCGCTTCCGCCAGCTCAATCTAATTTTCCTTCAATTTTGCCGTCCAATACTGACGCTGATGCTGCCGATGAGGATAACAAGGATTTCATTCTCAGCCAAGACTTCTTCTGGTTAGTAAATCTTCTCCCTTTAATTTTCACATTGTATCCTCTATCTCTTTTATTGTCTTATTTTTTATTAATTTTTGGGATGCAGTACTCCCGACTACCTAACACCAGATGCACCTGCAATTTGTAATGGACTTGATGGTAATAAGGTAATTTCTTTACCAGAGTGTTCGAAATTGTGAGTTTTTTTTTTTATTCTATATGCCAGCTATAATTTCAGTATGTCATATTTTGCGTTTTTCCTTTCTTTTTTGTCAGGATGATTGTATGCCTTGTCCTAAATCACCTGAGAAGCTTCAAACTGTAGCAAGAAAGAGGCAGCGACTGAGTATAACATATTCTCTTACTTTGTTGTCCATTTCTCTTCAATTTTCATCTGTGAAATCATTACCAGCTCTGTCAAGTTTTAATTTTTTAAATCAGGCACGTACTGGAGCTAGGATTTTCATTAAGAGGGGTCAATATATAAAGAAGTAAACTTACGAAGAAGCCAAGAGGTGTCAATATATAATGTATATCCATATAAAACTATTTTTTACCTAGCTATACAGTCTAATTTTTCGACAAAGGAGTGTCGGTTGACACCCCTCAAATACATGTAGCTCCGACACTGAGTGAGATAAGGTGCTTGGAAATCAAACGGTGAAGCATAGATGAATTATGCCAGCATATTGACATATCAATGATTACCTTATAGCCCTTTCTTATATTGAAGAAAATTAGAGCAGAATGCGGTCTTTGAAAGTTTAAGATACCATGTAATGTACAGTATGAATATCCTTTATGTGATCATAATATTTGATGACTTACGAGCAGCTAAAACGCAGGGGCGGAGCTGGTAGGAATAAGGCGGTTCAATTGAATCCCTTTTCGAAAAATTGTACTATGCAAAGGAATTTGAGTTTTTTGGTTATATATAAACTGTTGAATCCCTTTTACATAAGCAAAATTCTCGCTCAATGGCAAAAGGTGTTCAAATATTAGATTTTGCACTTTTCGAAATAGGTTCAATTACTTGGTCTAACATTGTAGTGTCTTTCCAAATCCCCTTGTATAAATTCCTGGCTCCACCACCGCTGATACATGGAGGTTCTATTTTTACCTTGTCTCCTTGTTACTGTTGGACACTGTTTGATTCTGGAAATCTATGTCTCTCTATTCCACTTTAGCATGTAAGGGATTTTGTCGTATGCACAATTATCTTTCATATTTAATCGCAAGATTGTAAATTGCCTTTCTTACTGTCTCCTTTTACAGCTGTTAAATCGGTAACATCTCTTAGTTCCGATTTCCCTGGCCAGCAGCAGCTAGCAGATATTCCAGAAGATACTTTTGGGACAGATGAAACAAAATCAGAAAAGATAACTGAGTCAGAAAAGGGTCACAGTTACGTGTCACAATCTGCTATTGCTTTAAGATATCGAGTCATGCCTCCTCCTTGCATTAGAAACCCTTATCTCAGGGATGCTTCAGAGATAGATGTTGATCCTTTTGGAAACCGGAGATCAAAGTGCGCAGGTACTGGTCATTAAGTTTGAATAATTGGTGAATTCCATTTTCCTTATAACAATTTAGTGCTTCAAAAGTAAATTGAAGTGTGATCTCCTGTTCTTTGTGGCGCTGTCATTGTTTTGTTTTCTGTCAAATTCCTAATGGTATTTGTGCTTTAATCTGTAGGTTTTGACCCTGTTATTTTTGGTAATGATGGTCTATCGCGGTACCGGAGTGATTTCCATGAAATTGAGGTATGTTTGGTGCTTGTGTTCTAGACTCCGATCAACACTTTCTGAAGTTTGTTTTATACCTATCTAAAATCCTTTTATTCTTTCAGCAAATTGGTACCGGGAACTTCAGTCGTGTTTTCAAAGTCTTGAAGAGAATCGATGGATGTATGTATGCTGTGAAACACAGCACGAAACAGTTACATCAAGACACAGATAGGTGATATTTCCCTTCTTTGAACACTATGACCTGTATGATAATTGATATGGCTAAAAAAGTTCAGCATAGAGTGTTTTTTTTTGATTGACAAATCTTATACCTAAAACAATCATTTCCTAAGGGGTCGTTTGGTTGCTGGTTACATGTATTAGTAAGATAGGAATTAGTTATGCAGGGATTAGTTATGCAGTGTTTAGTTACGTAGGAATTAGTTATGCAGGCTTTAGTTATGCATTGTTTAATTATGAAGGGATTAGTTATGTAAGGATTAGTATGTATGGATTAGTAATTTATACAGGTTTTGTTATCCATGGTTTTGTTATCCATGTATTACTAAGAGAAAAAAGTAACCAAACATAACATTAGTTATGCTGACTTTTCTATAAAGTAACTAAAGGCTACCAAACATGGTATTAATTATGTTACTGCTAATACATGGATAACTTACCCTGTAGTAGCTACCAAACTACCCCCAAGTTATTTTCTGATGTCTGGTTGGCCATTTAGATGGTAGCATCTAGTAGCGATGGAAAATTGAGGTGGAGCCAGGGTGGTGTTGCTTGGGGCTTGTTAGAAGTTCCAAGAATTGGAGATAATAAATACTTATTTGTTTATTGGAGCAAGATATCTGGAGTGAGAATGGACTAGAAATTGTCCTATGCTCATAATGTGTGTACTGTTTCTTACGTTTGGCATATAGTTTTTTCTCCAAGGTAAACATTTCCAATAGATTTGACCACAATTTTGTAATATGGCTTCACCAAGGAGAATATCTTATGTCATATTAAACAGGCTGTTTGTTCAATACAGTTCAGTCATATTTATGCATTTTGATTGTGTTCTTCCAGGAGAAAGGCTTTAATGGAAGTGCAAGCTTTGGCTGCTTTAGGTAGCATGCAAACCTACTTCTGTTGCTGATATTATCATTTAAATTACCCCATAGATTATTATTTAACATCTTTTCTTATGTATAATTACAGGACCTCATGAGAACGTGGTTGGCTATTATTCTTCTTGGTTTGAAAATGAACATCTTTACATCCAAATGGAGCTCTGTGACCACAGCTTATCCAACAAAAAATATTCTAAACTCTTTTCGGAGGTAGAAGTTTTGGAAGCAATGTATCAGGTGCGGCTCTTATTTGAATCTTAAAGAGCTATTCTCTTGTGGGATGTACCGAGTCTGACTATCTAAGTTGCTCGGACATGGGTGCGGGTGTCCACACTGGTGCGAATATAGAGGTTGGATCCTTCGAGATGTAAATTCTAAGATTCGGGGATACGGATCCTAGTACGGATACGGGTACGGGGATCCGGCTAAAAACAATTCAAAAAAACAAAAATTAGAAAATATCTTTAAATTATGAGAAATTTTGTGGAATACTTACGTATGCATGTAAAATGTGGATTTCTTTTTTTATTCTCAAGTTGTAGATAAGTAAATGATTTATTTCCTAGATAAGATATGCTATTTTCTTCAAATTACCCTAGTTTTCGTTATGATTTCGGGAATAAATTGTATCTCGTCTCAAATGGTCAAAGTGTCCAAAATTTGTTTGGCCAGATCCGATATGGATCCCATATCCACACCCATACTAGTGTCGTGTCGACACGGGTGTGGCACCTAAAATGCCGTGTCGGAGCAACTTAGCTGACCGTCTAAGTCTATGGAAAAAGGTAGAAGTAATATATATATATATATATATATATATATATATATATCTTGCAAAACAATGATAATTTGTCTATACCAAAGAGATGATTTTGGACTGTCTACATAACCAATGATCATATCGCCAAATATGAACTTTCACCTGCTAAAATAATATGATTTCCACCTGCTTTTTCCTGTTACACATTAAGGGAAGCAACCGTAGACTAGTATACTCAGCACCTAATCTACCATCCTATTACTTGCAACATGCTATATTTCATAATGTTTTTAATGTTTTTCATATAAATACAATATCCAAATCTAGTTCCATTCTTGTTGTTTCTACTGGAAGGGTGTTACTAATATAACAGTTCTCATTCAAATGCATAATGTGGCCCAAAAATCCTGCTCCGAGTTGGTGCTTGTTTAATTTCACATGAGAAAAGAGGATCAGCCTTATATCTGGTATAAGAGCTGATACCATCGATCGTATATGGGGTCTAAATAGCTCCTTTTTAGCTGGTAGAGAAGCTGTTTGTCTCATGTATCCTAGGATTTGTTACTATCCTCTAGATTGAGACATGACTGGAACTGTATTACATTGTTGAGAGACAGAAAGAAATGTATAGCAAAATCTTTTGTGCTTTTGGTCCTTGTCTGAGTTGCTGAGTTGGTCTTCTTTGAAATGCTTTGAGCTCTCCTATTGTCTACTGACCTCATTTTACTTTTGACTTTCCCTTGCTTGTGTTTTGTTCTTGTGTATCTGTGTGTTTTATTCTAGGGATGGAAGGCTGAGGGTAAATGTTTTTCAAATTGAGGTCAAAATCTTAATATTTTAGATGTTTCTGAAATGCAGGTAGCCAAGGCATTGCAATATATACATCAGAGAGGGGTTGCTCATTTAGATGTAAAGCCAGATAATATTTATGTGAAAAGTGGTGTATATAAGCTTGGTGATTTTGGATGTGCAACTCTTCTTGATAAGAGCCAGCCGATTGAAGAGGGCGATGCACGTTATATGCCCCAAGAAATACTTAATGAGAACTATGATCATCTTGACAAAGTTGACGTATTCTCCTTGGGCGCTGCAATATATGAACTTATTAGAGGGTCTTCACTGCCAGAATCAGGGCCTCATTTTCTAAACCTCAGGGAGGGGAAATTGCCTCTTCTTCCGGGTCACTCCTTGCAATTTCAGAATCTGCTCAAGGTAATAAGTTGTTCCCTTTTACTATCTTAATAAATCTGTGGATAATATTTGCTTATATGCTTTCCTTTTCATATGACTTGATCATCTTTCATCATGTACAGCCAGCATGCTGTCTTGAAGGTATCAACAGTAATATGCACAATGTACCATATACTATCCAAGTATTATATTTCGAAATAATTAAGCACAATTAGTTAGATGATTTGTTTTGTTGTCCGTGTCTAAGTACCATAAAGCTAATCCATAATAATCTGTAGAAGCAAATGCTGATTCTCTATGATCAAATTGTGAATGCTTCCAGGTAATGATGGACCCAGATCCAACACGCCGTCCTTCTGCGAAAGACCTTGTGGATAATCCAATCTTTGAAAGATGTCAAAGAAATGCTAGCAAGTAAATAGCATGTAAATCACCTTTTTCTCGGATTCGTTGAGAGCTACTTTTGCCAAGAGCCAGAATTCAAAGCTGCAGTTACTCGTGCAGCATCTCTGGTGTTGACCACTTCTGAAAACCATATATAGCTCATATTAAATGGAGATAAGGAGGAGGAATAAAACCATTCTTCCAAACGAGCTATATTCTCATGCACCAAATTTTCTCATTTTGATGGTGCTACTTTTGCCAAATATCGTACTATGCATCCAGAGAAAATGTTGTATCCTAACTGGACCAAAAACTGTGCGTTGTATGTCATAATGAAATTGGGCGCCATTTAAGCTGATTTGTTCACTATCAATTTGCTGGTCTCGTTGATCAGATAAAGATGACATATGGCAGCCCACAAAAGTTTGTGTGCCATTGGAGATCCAGTTTGTATCTAAGAAAAAGCTACAGGCATTTGTCCCCTTCTATCGAAAGAGAAACAAAGTAACAAAAAAAAACTAGTTAGAAATAAAGCGAGGGAATGAAACCCCCAACAGCTTCCCCAACGCGAAGAACGCTTTTGAAGATATGGCGTCAACTTGAAAATTCCAAGGTGGTGTTGGTTTCAGGAACTACCACGAAGTACGATAGAAAAACATAAATATAGAGAAAAATGCAAAAAATATAGATGATTAATTTAGATGTCGCTCCTTATACTTGGTTGTTAGTTGGCGGAGAAACTCTTGTTTATTTTCTTTTCCTTTTTTTTTTGGCTTTAACAATTTTTGTGTATTGGCGTCGTTCCAACAAAGTTCTGTTTGATTTAACGAAAAACTATAAAGCAGCAAACATTAAAATAGCCAAAAACGATTTCAAACTTATTAGTTCAAATTACAGCAAAAACAATACTCTGGTTTTGTCTTGTCTTATTTTATCTTTGGCCTCGAAATGATAGTAAAAATTGCGCGGGGCACCTTATTTGGTCGCCCCCATTTAACCTATATTCGTTTTTCAAAAAACTTTTAACTTGTACCCACTTTTTAAATAACTTCAACTCCCCTTTCTCTCGCTGAGCTGAAGTTCACCAGTTAAATTGAAGTTCGCCAGTTATAAAGATAACTTGTTTCAGCTCTAGAAGTTTTGTCTTTGTAAACTGGGGAACTTCAGCCCCGTATGCTGAAGTTGTTGTCTTTATAACTTGGGAACTTCAACCCCGTATGGTGAAGTTCCCCATTTACAAAAGACAAAGCTGAAGTTTTCCAGTGTAACTGGGGAACCTTCAGCCCGTATGCTGAAATTTTTGTCTTTATAACTGGGGAACTTCAGCCCCGTATGCCGAAGTTCCCCATTTACAAAACTTCAGCTCTAGAGCTGAAGTTCCCCATTTACTAGAGCTGAAGTTCGCAAGCTACTTCAGGCCCGTCTATTAGAATGCTGAAGTTTTGCGTGATTGCCTTTGCTACTTCAGCCCCGCATGCTGAAGTTATGCACAAAAGCGGGTACAAATGCAATTTTTTTACAAAGCGGGTATAAGTTAAAACGTGGCACAAAAAGTTGGTACGGATGCAAAAGCCCCGAAATCACACTCCAGTGGTCTAACCCGCTTTGGCCTCTAACGTAAACATAAATTTTAGTTCATATTAGGATCTTGAACATGACAATTTTACAGAAAACATACCTAAGGGGAAGCGTTTATTAAAATTAGTTTCGACCTCCTAGCCCATTACGTTACCGCAACCATCAGTGATGGAATTGTATGTAGATATAGAGGTTCTCACTTAATCTGGTACGTCCATCAAGTAGCCGAACGGACGGACGAGATTTGTCTTTCATTAATTATTAATTATGGGCTTTATTATATTGGGTCATATACATAATAGAAAAAATCTAGCATTCTCCCACTTCACCCAATACTCACATAACATTAATATTTAATAACATATGTCATTAGTGCGCATAAACAAATCTCTTCTACGATGTCCATCATACATACCATAATACGACAAACTGCTAAATGTGAATTCTGGCGGTTATACATATAATTTCATCTACATCTCTCTTCCATATAATACAACATTAGCAGCTCACTGTATCAGGTCCATAAGCTATAAAATATTATGGTCCACAATAATGTCTCATTGAGACTTATCCTGTAATATCTCAAAACATACACCATTACGAGAAACATGAAATTATTAATGTATATCAGAAACACATAAATGAGCTCAGAGTGTTAAAACATCATAAATATATCAATCATAAATACATCCAAGACCCTTTTTATGTACATGTTCTTTAAATATCTTTGGATGTAAACCATTTGTTTACAGATTTGCCATCATGAGATCAGTTCTAATATGCTCTAGTGACACTCTTTGTTTCTGAACTTCCTCCTTGACAGTACGGTACTTTAATTCCATATGCTTGGCACCTTTGGAGTACTTATCATTCTTGGAGAAGAATACTGCTGCAGAATTATCACAATAAATTTTCAACGGCTTGGTAATGGTGTCGACAACCCCAAGTGCTGAAATAAAGTTCCGCAACCATAATGCATGAGTTGTGGCTTCAAAACATGCCATAAATTCTGCTTCTATCATGGATGTAGCAATGATAAATTATTTGGCACTCTTCCATGATATTACTCCTTCAGCTAATTGAAACAAATAACCAAACGTGGACTTTCTAGTGTCAATATATCCAGCAAAATCTGAATTCGAATATCTAACAACTTTCCAATGCTTGGATCTCATATACATGATCATGTAATCCTTCGTTCTTTTCAGGTACCTCAAAACTTTCTTTGCAGCTTTCTAGTGATTAGTTCTTGGGTTAATATGGTATCTTCCTAGCATTTTGACCACAAAATTAATATCTAGTTTTGTGCAAGCATAAGCGTACAACAGACTACCAACAATAGAAGAGTAAGGAATTTATTCCCATTTATTTTCATTCTACATCATTCTTAAGGCATTGTATGAGATTAAATTGTCCCCTTTTTGAATTGGCATAACTCCTGCCGAACAATTGTTCATGTTAAATCTCTCTAGAACTCTTTCGATATAGCCTTTTGAGACAATCCCAATAATCCTTGTGATTTATCACGGGATATTTCTATTCCTATCATATAGGATGCCTCATCCATATATTTCATTTCAAAATTCTTAGAGAGAAAATCTTTAGTCTCACATATAGGACTAAAATATAAATTTGCTCCTACTGATATTTTGGTATATACACCGAGCAACCGTATTTTTCACAAATTCAAAAGATATTATGGTTTTATTAAACTTTATATATCATTGTCTTGAGGCTTGTTTGAGTCCACATATTGACTTCTTCATCTTACATATCATTTGACCTTTTCCTTTAATTTCGAAACCCTATGGTTGGTCTATATAAACTTCTACCTCGAGGTCTGCATTAAGAAAGATAGTTTTCACATCTATTTGGTGTAACTCTAAATCACAATGAGCCACCAAAGCGATAATAATTCTTAACGAGTCCTTTTTGTTTACCAGTGAGAAGGTCTCTTTATAATCAATGCCTCCTTTCTAATTATAACCCTTGGCAACAAGTTTGGCTTTATATCGTTCAATATTTCCATTTGAATCGCGTTTGGTCTTAAAGACCCATATATACTTAAACTTTTTAAAACTTTCCGGCAATTCAGCGAGATCCCTGACTTCATTGTATTCCATAAATTTTAACTCTTCCTTCATTGGCATCAATCTATTTTCTAGACTCATTAGTTTTTATGGCTTGTGAAAATGAAATCGAATCCTTATTAAAACCAATGTAAAAGTATGACTCTTGCAAATAATCCACATAATCATCTGAAATAGTCGATTTTCTTACTCTTTGAGATTTTCTTAATGTTATTTCTTGTGGTTCGTTTGTGTTAGATATTTGTGAATTAGTTTCTTCATGAAGCATTTTACCCACATGTTGCTCGGCATTGTCAAAGTATTCTTCAACAACTCTAATATTATTTGGTATTATGTGAAAGTAGGCACATTCGTGAGTAATAAAATATTGACCCTCACCTCTTTTATTTTCACTCATTATTTTTCATCACTCCCACTAACTTCACTATTCTCAATGAATCTTGCATTACCGATTTCAACAATCCTCAAACTATAATTTGGACAGTAAAACATATACCCTTTATATTTCTCTGTGTAACCAATAAAGTAGCCACTTACTATTCGTAAATTTAATTTCTTTTCTTGTGGATTATAAATTCTAGCTTCCGCTGGACAATCCCAAACATGTATGTATCTTAAACTAGGTTTCCTTCATGTCCACAGTTCAAAATGAGTCTTTGAAACAGCCTTACAAGGAACTCTGTTTAATAGATATACCACGATTTTAATAACATACATCTACAATAATTTAGGTGATGAGGAATTACTTATCATGATCCTAACCATATCCATAAGTGTTCAATTATGCCTTTCTGTAACACCATTTTGTTGAGGTGTTCCTGGCATAGTATACTGTGCACATATGTCACGTTCCTCGAGAAACTTTGCAAATGGACCTGGATATTTTCCTGATTCATTATATTTTCCATAATATTCACCACCTCTTTCTGATCTAGTGATTTTCACCTTTTCATCTAATTGCCTTTCAACCTTACTAACAAACACCTTGAGAGCATATGTTACTTGAGATTTTTCTTTTAGCAAATATATGTATCCATAATGTGAAAAGTCATCAATAAAAATGATAAAATATTTTTCTCCACGAAATGATGGAACATCAAAGGGACGAAAAATATCGGTGTGTATAATTTCAAGAAGGTGGGTGCTTCTTATGACACCTTTCTTACTATGCTTGGTTTGCTTTCCCTTAATTCAATCCAAACATATATTAATCAGTAAAATTTAGATTCAGAAGAATCTCATTCTTTACTAACCTTTCTAACCATTCTTTGGATATTTGACCCAAACGTCTATGTCACAAGTAAGCAGAACTTTTATTTACTGAACTACGTTTAATTCCAACAGTATGTTGAATAGTAAGAAGAGATTTAGAAAAATTAATATCGAGTTTCAATTTATATAAACCATCACTAAAAATACCAGAACCGTAAAAAAATATCATTCTTATATAAATTGAAACATCCATTTCCAAACTTTAAATCAAATATCATTTTTATATCTGAAGGTGATGTCCCGTTTCCGTGATCAAACGATAAGTCTCTATGCCTTCAATTGGAGCTTTAATACAATTTCTCATGAACAAAAAGTCTTTATTTGGATTTGTAGTTTGGATCGTAAGGAATCCCTACAACGTTGTAGATATATGAGCAGTTCCACCAGAATCAAGCCATCAAATATTATTAGGAACTTCTATTTAATTTGATTTGAAACGTATAAAAGCACTAATTATACCTTTCTTTTCGAATCAAGCGTTATGTTTCAGGCAATCTTTCCAATAGTGTCCTTCCTTGGTACAGAAATGACACATATCTGCCTTATGTTCCTTCTTAGCATCTTATGAAACTTTAGCAGGTACTTTCTTCTTCTTGAACTTGTTGGCCTTCACTTTAAAAACTTTAGCAGGTACTTTCTTCTTCTTGAACTTGTTGGCCTTCACTTTAAGTCCTTTGCTAGCTCCTTGACCCATGAGGTTAATTGAATGATTCCCTTGTTTCTTAAGTCTTGATTCCTCCTGAGTAAGCATACCGGATAATTTACTAATATTCCACTTATTCTTAGTAGTTTTATAGTTAATTTGAGAAGGTCCATACTAAGGAGGCCACACGTTTAGAATAAACTGAACCAAGAATGAGCCATCCACTTTCATATCCAAGGTCTAAAGTCTTGATGTAATGTTTGTCATCTCGCTGATATGGTTTTGTATACTGCACGACCCGATCGAAATTCATGGTCGTGAGTTCAGCCATACTTATATGCAGAACAAAACCGTTCTTCCACAAACTTCGGGTATTCCTTGGCACTTTCTATGTGTGGAATATCACTCTTAATATTATTGGCAATAGTCATTCGCATAAACATAAGGCTCAGCCTGTTAGAGTGTGCCCATGCTTTATGAAAAAACTTTTCATCCGCACTGCTCGTATCAGTAATGGCGGCGACCTTATTATTCAGTAGAACTAAGTCAAGATCCATTACACCTAATTGGAATTGGACTTGTTCATGCCATTAAGAGAAATTCAATCCATGAAACATGGTAATAGACGAAGCATGCGTATGAAGAGAAATAACTGCAAAATAGATAATACATGCTCACAAATCAATATGGATTTACTAAAACAATAAAAGTATATCACAATTCTCCTTTGGGTAAATACTATGACACAATATTGTAAGTTAAATGGCATTTAGTATCTAGTAGGCAAATACATATTTTTAACCAAATATATATATGACATCTTTGGACAGACAATACATATTTGACTAAAGAATATTAATTTACTCCATCATACTCACTATTCATAGAATAATTGATCCACATTTGAGTAAATCCTTAAGTTCTAGCAAAAGGAAAAATTAATTTATCCATTTATTTTTCAGTAATAGGCATTTCATTGGTTTCAGTTATAAACTACAGTTTTATGTATCCATAATTTTCATGAACATACTAATCTGGCAACTTTGACGATTAACAAACTATATAAACATAAATGCATACATAAAAGAAACATTAGAAAATCTTATGCATGTAAATATTTTAAACATTATAGTTTGATCACTTTCGTGACAAATAAACTATACAAACATTAATCACATACATGAAATAAACAAATAATAAATGAGTTTATTACCGTAATTGCACAAATACTTTAAACAGATTCTAAACAAATTGCTTTTATCCAAGTAAAATAATAACGAGTCTTATTTTAAATAAATTCATGTCATATTTAACTTAAAAACCCTTTTGTAGTAGGCTTAAATGTTGGGATAGAAGATGATCCGGCAGTAACCTAATTGAAAACTTAAAACTGAATTTGATTAAAAAAATTTCAGCTTTCAAAGAACAACAATATATAATCAAACTTATAGAACATCACCGAAAGGGTTTCTCATTAGCTTGGACATTAATTGGTTCCCGCAGATATTTAGCCCTAGAACAATACTTATTCCCTAAGATTCTTCAGTAGCCGATGATCAATTAATTGAGATTTTTACCTAGCTATACTATATTAGAAATACATTTACTTATTTTCTTTTTGTTTTGTAATTTCTAATAAGTATCTAGATTTTTCTTACAAATTATATATGTTGCTCATTAAAAGACTCCCAACCTATTATTAATACCTTTAATTAAGAGATTCAATTACATCCTTTCCTTTTTTCCTCCCCGCTCTTCTCTCTCTCTCTCTCTTTAACATCAAAATCCCTTAACCTATGACTAGAATCTCCATCTTCTCTCTTAATACCCAAAAAATATCCGATACAAAACTAATAAATTAATATACAATTATCATATATTTTTGATACAAACTGTGAAATTAGTCACGAACTCACAACTATTCGTAACAATATACAATGAGTATACAATTATCATATATTTGTAATATAATTCCTACAACAATTATGATACATATACAATTATAATATAATCGCGATACATTTATGAAAAATTGTGATGCAATTACGATCTTCAATCTTCTTCATAGTTTCTATTACAACTCTACGCTAAAAATCTAATATAATTTTATTATAATTATAGTAGTATTCTATCAAATATTATTTTGAATATTAATGTATCATATACTAGTCATATACAATTTTGATATAGTTGTGATACAATTCTAAAATAAATATGATACAATTATCACATAATTCAGATTTCTTACCTATCAGTGAAGAGAGCAGCTGCAAATCGAAGTCAAACCCGTAAGATTTTAGTTAAGAGATAGCAAATTGGGAAGATCTATAAAAAAAAGTCATATAATGATTCTTATTATTAGTGAAGCCATTGTTAATGCAGAGTAAAGCTTGAAAAAGAAACAAAATAAAGAAAGGAAACAAGATTTTAGAGCAATATTCCGAATTTCCCCTCCATTATATCAATAAAAAAGAGAGATTTTGGATGACCAGTAAGAAAGAGAGAAATTGAGTTTGAAGACCTTTGAAAAATGAAAAGAATCAGCAAATTTAGGGGTGGGGGGGGGGGGTGTGAAAAAAAAAGAGATTTTGGGTGATTATTAAGAGAGAGAAAATAATTTTGAAATTCTTTAGAAAAGGAACAAAATCTTAAATGTAGGGGGTCTCGTGTAACTGATGGGATAAATTTAAGGGATCTTGAATTTTCTTCTTTTTTATGATTTTGTATATATTTTGTAAATATAGATTTACAAAGTAATTAATAAGGAACCTAAATAAAGCGGGAAAATAGATTTCTATTATAGTATAGCTAGATACATTTTCCCATTTAATTGGTAGCACTTTACATGTAACTTTAGTGTCCGCTACTAAATCGTAATTCACACTCTTCTTCATCAGTTTTTGTTAATTCTCAGGACTCATTGTGCAAGACTAGCATAGCACGCTACGAAGATTATCAGTTCAACAATCAAGACTCATGATACCACATGTAAACATAAACTTTAATTCATACCAGGATCTTGAATAAGATAATCTTATATATAATCGTTATAGAAGATATACCTAAAGCGAAAACCATTATCACAAAGCGGAAACGTTTATTGAAATTAGTTCCTACCTACTAGCCCTAGCCTTACGTTACAACAACCGTTAGTGATGGAATTGTATGTGGAAAAGTGGTGACCCTAATGGATGGAGGGTAAACCAATTTATAGAGGTTCTCACTTAATCTGGTACGTTCATCAAGTAATCGGTCGGACGAACGAGATTTGTCTTTTATTTTAATTATGGGGTTTATTATATTGGGTCATGATATACATAATAGGAAAAATCTAGCATCGAAATCATACCAATGGTCTAACCTAATAATTGTGTTTCTTTTAGTTGGAACTAGAATAATACTCTATCCGTTCACTTTTACGGTATTTTCCATGGATCCCAATAGTGTTGCTAGGCCTAATGGGTTTAATGGGCACTTTTGAATATTATTAAAAAGGAGGTGTGCCAATTTGTTCAAGCTTACTTCTCTGGGACCAATCTTACTAAATATTTCACTCACACTAACCTCGTTCTTATTCCAAAAGTATCCTCCCCTTCCACCTTAGACCAACTCAGACCTATTAGTCTGTGCAATGTGTCCAACAAGAATAGCTCCAAACTTTTATCAACCACATTATTCCACTTAATCCCCAAACTCATTTTTGATAACCAAACAGACTCCGTCAAGTGCAGGCTCATTACTGAGAACATCCTTCTGGCCCAAGTGATTGTCCATGATATTGGTAAGAATAAAACAAAATTTTCATTAAACCCGATATGTCAAAAGCCTATGACAAATTATCTTAGAGCTTCCTTACAGCTGTGCTTAGGAAATTGAACTTCTGTGAGGTTGTGATTGATATAATCTATAGGCTTCTTGCTTACAATTGGTATTCTATCTTGTTCAATGGTACAAGATATGGTTTTTCAAATCCTCCAGAGGTTTAAAATAAGGGGACCCCGTATCCCCTCTCTCTTTATTTTGGCTGCTGAAGCACTGTCCAGAACTCTAAATAAACTCCATGAGAATAGCCAGTTCATTGGCTTCTCTATAAGCACTAGTGGCCCCAAGATCAATCACTTGAGCTGTGCTGATGACCTTTTCCTCTTCTCCTTAGGAGATAGGAATTTTATCAAACTCATCATGGAGGTCCTCAATGACTATCAATATGCTTCAGGGCAGGAAGTTATCATGGATAAAAGTTTCTTTCTCACTCAGAATTCAAGAAATAGAAGGGTGAACAGGAGGATCAAAAGGTGGACAGGATTCAAACAAGTGAAATTTCCCTTCACTTATCTAGGCTGCCCAATCTATATTGGCAGAAAAAAGAACTGCTAATTTTCTGATCTTGCCTGTAAGGTCCTTAATAAAGGAGGCAGTTGGCAAGAGAACTTACTGTCATTTGGGGTAGGGTATCATAATAAAAAACATTCTGCAGTACCAAACGCTCTACCTATTTGTTGCTATGGTACCGCTAAAAGCTATTATTTAGCCAAATTGAAAACTAGAGGTAGAAACATCGTCTCTATCCTTAATCACCGGTGGTCCATTCCCACCATGAATCGTGCTCACAAATTCCTCCTACAGATCACCCCTATGATTGTCTTGTGGGATTTATGGAAGGCTAGATGTTGCAAAAAGTATGGCACCAAATCAATCTCTACCTATAATATCTGCCAGCAAGTTCTATTACATGTTAAGGTATCCATGGGGCTTAAATTTAGTAAGATGTGTTGGGATTGGAATTGGTGGAAGGTATTACCGGAATCTTGAATCCTACAACCCTACCCTCAAAGGTACCATGGTTATATGGTCTAAACCGGAAGGCAACTTCTGAAAGCTAAACACTGATGGGAGCTACATTGCTGATCAAGGTAAGACTGGAGCTGGGAGCATTGTTAGGAACAGAAATGGACATATGGTGATGGCCTTTGCATCACCAGTCCAATTCTTGACTAACAACTATTCAGAGGTCCAAGCAGCCTTACAAGAAATATAATGGCGTTGTGCTCAAAATTGCTCCAACTTTACCTTGGAGCTTGATTCGCTAATGATTGTAAACATGGTCCTTGACCAATGCAAAATTCCATGGAAACTTCACAAAGACATCACCCTTATCCAAGAGATAGTAAGGCAACACAATATCAAGGTAATGCCTGTTATAGAGAAGGGAATGGAGTCGCTGATCTTCTTTCCAAACATATTAATTCTCTGACTCGTCGAGTTATTTACCCTAATGAGAATGACCTCCCTCCTGAAATAAAAGGTGTGGTTAGAGTTGATAGAATGCAAGTTCCAGTTTCCAGGTTAAAGGCAAAGAAACACTGAGGATGGTACTTTGAACCTGCATAATCTATTGAGAAGGGCTGCTTTTGATTATCTTTACTAACAACGTAGCCCTTTTGTAAGGTATTATGCGCACCAGGTTCTAGACCATCAATAATCTCTTTTAATATTTGTCTTCTGGAGGTTAGATATTACGTCCCCTTTATTGTACTTATTCTTACAATCTATATACGAGGTAGGGGATAATGCCAAACCCCCCATCACCTCGGGCCAGCATAGTCCGGGTGAATGGTTTATAACCAAAAAAAATAAATAGTTGTCCAATATATTAAAAGTATATTTTCACTTTTATTTGTCCATTTTAGCAAATCAAGAGAAGATTATATATATTTTTTCTTGTTTCCTTATCATTAATTACTCATTTCACAAATCATTTCCAAGATTTCTCAAATACTATCAGTATTACGGGTACTATGGTAAAATATGCACTTCATCTATTATTTCTTAAGAGGCGTGCACAGTACATTGTGGACAAATAAAAGTGAATGAATGGAATATTTTTCTTATTGTCACAGAATTAATGGATAGTTGTTGTCATTTAGGAGGACTAAGGACGATTAAATTTCAGTATTTGGACACTTTCAATTAGCTTGCTTTACTACGGCAATATAAAAACTTCATATTCGAAATGTGTTTTATTAGTGGAAGGTGCTGGAGGATAATGCTCCAGCAACACAAGAAATCTTCATGAATAACCGAACGTTAATGTAGAAGATGGCAAAGTGACAATAGAGTAACAAGATGTAAGAAAATAACATCCAAATTTTAGGGTAAAACATTAATATGCGATAAAGCTGAGTGGCCGGTAAAAACTTACCCGTACAAGAGACTTAACGTCAATGCCGAAGGCGCATCCTAAATTGGATTTGCGAGTAATGTAAAATTGGCCTTAATCTGGATGTAGTTTGTTCTAGGAATCAAATTAGGGATTTTTTACTTTTAACTCGCGCCAGAAACTTATTTATATTTGGTAGCCGAAAAATATAAAAATTTATATAATTTTTGTGCATAACATACATAATGTATACATACACGAAAAATATAAAAAAAAAAAAAAATCGGCTATTATTTTGAAAAACGGCTATACTTCATTTTCCCGATCATAATCATTTGATAAAGCTTTTAGCTTATTGCCTTATTCCAATTATTTTTCTTACATATTTTTACTCTTTCCACTGTCATGAGCCTAAGTAACTAACAAATTTATCAAATTACAATGAAATTAAATGTTGAAAATACTTTCACATATCATCAAACACAGACCAAATGAAATATTAAACTAATTAGTATAAAAGACATGGTAGTGTAATAATCTAAAGTATTTTATATAGTTATTAAGTATGGAGTTGGAGAATTAATTTAGTATAAATAACGTGTGCGACTTTGAAAAAAAAAAAAAAAATTCCGTTTCGATTATTGTTACTTTAACTGAAAAAACACCCTATCCCCCTTTCGAATAAAATGAGGTGTGACATGTTATATTTACGTATAACTCACTCCTTACCTGCATACCGGTGCGGGAGATAGAGCTAGTGGCTGACGAGTTTGATCGAGTGGATCCTATTGCTGAGGTGAGCCACCGCATTGTTCGCGGAGGCTTTCGTTTCAGAATTACTGTCACAACCCGATTTCGGGGTCGTGACGAAGCCTGTCCTGAACAAGGCAAGCCGCCTCTTTGTTTCTAAGTTAAATTCAATTTCCAGTAAAAATACAATTTTAACGAAATTATTGATAATACTAAGAGTCTGAAGTTTTAAAAAAAAAAATATTCGAAACAAAAATTACAATTTCCAACCCCGGATCCGGTGTCACTCAGTCATAAGCTACTATAACATAAAGCAAAGAAAAGGAGAAATGGACAATATTGTCTCAAAATAAAGAACAACAGGTAGAATAAGAAAGAGAAGGCGAGGTCGCGATCGCCAGCTGCTACCTCGACAACTCCAATGAAAACTCTAACAACTGCTCAATATCCACTACCGGGTCCCGATGTACCTGGGTCTGCACACAAGGTGCAGGGGTTAACGTGAGTACATCAACTCAGAAGTAACGAACCCAAACTATGGGCTGAGAGGTAGTGACGGACTAAACCTCAATAATTAAATCATCAGCGTACAAAATTTAGGCATGTTCACAGTTTATCAGAAAATAACAACAGAATATACTAGATATACCTCCATATGTTCTACATGCCAACATGTCACAGTGTGAAAATGCACATAGTGCTCACAACTCTCCCACAGAAGTCCACTCAGTACTATATATGGCTCTCAGGCCCAGGGAAGTTCCATCCCGGAATATGCATAAACACCGATGACCGTAGTCACTCCGTACTGAGAAAAAATGCCAGTCCAGCCTCCACGGAGAAGATCCATCTCCGGAATACAACACTCAGACAATATCCATATCCAGGGAAGATCTATCCCTCATATAACATCAGCTTTGGACAAGATCCATGCCCAGAGAAGATCCATCCCTCATCATCAATGCGCTCACTGGGGGTGTAAAGACTCCAGAGGGGCCCTATTGGCCCAAGCACCATATCAAGACGACGAAGGCATGACTTAATATCGCTGTGGTGTGCAGTCCGATCTCATAACTGTCTCAATAACAGGCTCTCGGCCTCATCATTCATTACTCTTCAGTCTCACTCACATGGATCACAGATGCCTCCATCAGCCCGAGATAATGATAAGTATGCATATAATTAACAATACTGAGACTGAGATATGAAGTGGTATGCTATAACAGGACTGAGTATATGGAATCAAATAATCACAAAATGAGACAGTAATATACGACCACTCGGGTCTCAGCATTTTTAGCGTGAAGCCTAGCATTTATACTTAACATGAATTATAACAGGTTCACAATTACCACATTAACAGAAGTACATATATCATCAGGGAATAATCACTAAGCGGTGCCATGGGATAATCCAGGCCACAAATACTCAGTTCACGCCCGCACGCCCCTCACTTGGCATGTGCGTCACCTCAACAATAGTCATAAATCATTTAGCTCGGGGTTTCGAACCCTCAGAACCAAGTTTGAAAACGTTACTTACCTCAAAACCGGCTAAAATACTATGCCGCAGTGCCTTTGACTCTAAATTCGGCCTCTGAGTGCTCCAAATCTACCAAGTTCAGATTTTTCTCATCAAATTATGCTTAAGGAATGAATTCCAATTGAAAAGTACCAAATTTAGCTCAAAACCCGAAATTAGCCAAAACCCGACCCCCCGGGCCCGCGTCTCGGAACCCGAAAAATTTTATACCAAAATTTTCTTCATCATCCCACGAGTCCGTGCATATAAAGAATGCTAAAGTCGGAGTTCGTTTGACCCCTCAAATCGACCCCTAAAGGTATCAAAATCTCAAGCCCTAACCCCATCTTTTTCTACTGATTTTCATGAATTAAAAACTGAGATTATGTTCCTTAATCACCTATAATCGAGTTTTAAGGTCCAAAATACTTACCTCTATGAAAAACACTGATTTTTCCTCTTCAAAATCGCCTCAAAAGCTTCTTCCCGTTCAAAAATGGTGTTAAAATAGGTTATGGTTGCGTAAGAGTTTAATTATATACTGCCCAGGTCCGGACACTGTGTGATCGCGGCTCCACCTGTGCGTTTGCGGTGAACAAAATTTACCAGCCCTTATTTAACCCTATGCGATCGCGGCCTCCTCTACGCGATCGCGTAGAACAAATTTTCCAACAACCTTCTGCAACTCTTTCGGATAACCTATAGTATAATGGTTATAACTTTTTGTAAAAAACTCCAAATTACAATTGGATTAAATTTATGAAAACTAGACATCAAGATCTACAACTTTCATTTTTGGATCATCTTCAAATTCTTTATAAATTGTGAGTTATAAGCTTCCAAAATCGGGATAGTGCAGCAGAAATTTTATTCTGTGAGATCGCGGGAAGCCTTGTGCGATCGCATAGCACAACTAGATTTTTCCAAATTTTCTCCGTGCTATCGCACTGTACACCCCTGAAGCCAAAAACCAGCAACTAGAAATGGCCTAGAAATGGCCCGAAACCACCCGAAACTCACCCGAGACCCTCGAGACCTCAACCAAAACATACCAACACATCCCATAACATCACACAAACTTAGTCGAGCCTTCGAATCACCAAAAACAACGCAAAAACACTAAATCACATAATATTCAAGCCTGTAAACTTTGAAATTTCTAAATTCCACCAACGATGCCGAAACTATCCAAACGCATCCGATTGACCTGGAATTTTGCACACATATCCAAAATGACATTACGAACCTGTTCCAACTTCCGGAATTCCATTCTGACCCCGATAGCCTATTTTCCACTGCCGACCGGAAATTGCCAAAAAGTAACTTTCGCCAATTCAAGCCTAATTCTACACCGGACATCACAAAAATATTCCGAACAAACTCCTAAGTCCCAAATCACCTAACGAAGCTATCCGAGCCATAAAATCCGCATTCCGAGGTCGTTTACCAATAAGTCAACCTCATTTGACTTTTCCCATTTTAAGGCTATTTTTAAGACTAAATGGCTAAATTCTCACCACAACCATTCCGATTAAGATCCTACCAACTCTAACACATCAAGAGCAGTATAACCAACCTATGAAAAGTCAATAACAGTAATTTTTAATGCAAATTCTATGTAACGACCGACCGGGTCGTTACATTCTCTCCCACTTAAACATACGTTCGTCCTCGAACATGCCTAGAGTTGTTCCAAACACCACAAAAATTTCTGTGTAGCCAACCATGCACATATTCGGAGGTGATCCCACGTCACTCTACCCCATATAGGTCTAATAGCACAACACAATTGAAATTTCGAAATCCAATCTTGACCCATAAACCTTAGAACTACATTTTCACTTCTGAATCAATTTACAAGATTAAAATCCCACAACTATAAACTGAATAAGTCTGGGCTTACTGTAAAAATCCATATACGCACCCAAGATGAAATCACATAATACAACGCGTGACTCAAACACCCATAGCGATAACTCCTAATCACAATAGCTGCTTAGAGCAACCCAATACCGGTACATAACCTCTTATCAAGAAATGCCTCGCTGTTACACTTTCATATACTGCTGATGATGACAGAAACACGTCGAAAATAACCACCATTCGTCCGATCAGTCAGACATGAAGCTCCCCCTTCCCAAACAGGAATTATAGCAAATTTCTATGCCGACTCCCGATATTTATCCTTCCAACTATGCTGTAGACAATTCTGACAATATTCATTCTAAGTTCAATGACCTACAATTCGAAGCCATAACCTGTGCAACTCGTGCACTCAACAACAACATCCAAACGTAATCAATATATAAAAGACTCACACGAGAGGACTATCCTGCCATTAATAATTACCCTCAAAACATCATGCTAATTGCCTGGCGCACATCGTAAAAATCAAAACACACGAATCCAATACCAAAGGTCATACCCCTACATAACTCCGCTACACTGAGTGATCCCAACGAAACGCTAGTCCACATGAAATACTTCAAGCCACCAGTAAATATCATTTACTTAGTCATTTGAAACTGCCAATGCCGCCTAAGAATTTTGACCTTTCTTCCAGAACTGAACCGTGAATTGACACATGCAGATCTCGACTCTACACAACGTACCGCATACACCATGCCATCCAATGATAAATATGGAAACTTCATAACCCCTTCCGAGCCACAAACAACTACGTACCCAACTAGCCAAGAACTTACATTTGATCCCATCTAGAAGCAAAATCACTATGCCTCTAATGATCCTCACGCCAGTAGAAAATACACATCTCTAACCGTGGTAGAAACCATCAGGAACTATTCGAATCCCACTTGTACAACACCCAACCGTCAGAACTGAATCCTTCTAACTCAACCACGCTACGCAGGTCACTAACACCCAAGAGCATTGCTAGGAAACACATGTAGAAAACTCATTACCTCATATGCACCTAAAGAACTAACTGTATCCCTTACCACACCAACACCCAAGGGAGTAACCCATACCCCCTAGGCAACCAAGCAAACTCCTACTTTACGCACACTACTTCCTTTAGAAATAAAAACTCAATCATGCAATGAGACTCATATCCCCATAGAGTATAATACAACCTGTATCCAAAATTTTTTTCCATTACTCGAGTCATTCTCAACTCCACCTCTGCAGGTCATAACTGATCCACTAGTATACCCCAAACTGAAACCAATACAGCACATCATCGGGCAACTAACTAATCATTAACAAACTCCTCCACTTGGCTCAAAGCCATAGATCAAAACAAACAGTAACTCACAATGTCCATATGCTATCACTGCCACAATACCGCAGTGGATTTCAACTAAATCCTTCATAAGCTCCTACATAACTCAAACCATTAAACATCCCAAATCATCTCCAACCTTGCATTCACCATTGCAATAGCCGTGCCAACTCCCATAAGTGATCTAAACTCAAATTGCAGCATATATCAATTACTGGTAAAAGAGAACTTCCTACAAAACAACATAAGAGGTCTTCCCATACACTCACGACTCGAGGCCATGTTCCAACTCCAGACAGAAGTCAAACACTCAACGTCCATATCCAACCACTCCCTTTTTGCCACAATCAAGCAATATAAACACATCTCACTCTCAAATCACACTCACCACATGGTCATCTAGTCACCAAGTCTCATCAATAAGGACACCAACGGACCTATAAGTCCCCAATACATGTGCTCACACAAATGAAATCTCGGCACTCAAGCCACAGACAAAGATCCGGCCTCAAGTCCTCCAGACTGGCCCCAAACATGCTAAAATCACATCCCATTCATGGAAGTCATAAGCCATCGGTGCACGGCTGATACCGAGCGCTCACGTGCGCGTTTGAATACATGAAAGGAGTTCAAAGAATTACACTTCAGGTTGAATCAATGGATTCGCACGACAAGAGTTTGAGAATGTGAGATTTTTCCTAAAGGTTTTGCAGCCTCTCGAAAATAAGTACAAACCTGTCCGTACCGATCCGCAAGACTCTACTAAACCTGCTCATGATGGTGAGACCTATTTAACCTAGCGCTTTAATACCATCTTGTCACGACCCGATTTCAGGGTCGTGATGGCGCATGTCGTGGAACCAGGAAAGCCGCCCCTTTGTTTCTAAGCTAAATTCTATTTCCAGTAAAAATATAATTTTAACAAAATTATTGATAATACTAAGAGTTTGAAGTTTTAAAAAATAATATTTGAAACAAAAGTTACAATTTCATACCACAGATCCGGTGTCACTCAGTCATGAACTACTATAACATAAAGCAAAGAAAAGGAGAAATGGACAACATTGTCTCAAAATAAAGAACAACAGGTAGAATAAGAAAGAGAAGGCGCCGACTGCTACCTCGACAACTCCAATGAAAACTCTGACAGCTGCTCAATATCCACTATCAGGTCCCGGTGTACCTGGGTTTGCACACAAGGTGCAAAGGGTAACGTGAGTACACCAAATCAGAAGTAACGAACCCAAACTATGGGCTGAGAGGTAGTGACAGCCTAAACCTCAATAATTAAATCATCAACGTACCAAATTTAGGCATGTTCACAGTTTATCAGAAAATAACAACAGAATATACTAGATATACCTCCATATGTTCTACATGTCATAGTGTGAAAATGCACATAGTGCTCACAACTCTCCCAGAAGTCCACTCAGTACTATATATGGCTCTCAGTCCTAAGGAAGTTCTATCCCGGAATATGCATAAACACCGGTGACCGTAGTCACTCCGTACTGAGGAAAAAGGCTAATCCAGCCCTCACGGAGAAGATCCATCTCCGGAATACAACACTGGGACAACGTCCATATCCAGGGAAGATCTATCCCTCACATAACATCAGCTTCGGACAAGATCCATGCCCAGGAAAGATCCATCCCTCATCATCAATGCGCTCACTGGGGGTGTAAAGACTCCGGAGGGGCCCCAGTAGCCCAAGCGCCATATCAAGCCAACGAAGGCATGATTTAACATCGCTGCGGTGTGCAGTCCGATCTCATAACTGTATCAATAACAGGCTCTCGGCCTCATCATTCATTACTCTTCAGTCTCACTCACATGGATCACATATGCCTCCATCAACCCGACACTATGATAAGTATGCACATAATTAACAATACAGAGACTGAGATATGAAGTGGTGTGCTATAACAAGACTGAGTATATGGAATCAAATAATCACAAAATGAGACAGTAATATACGACCACTCGGGTCTCAACATTTTTAGCATGAATCCTGGCATTTATACTTAACATGAATTCTAATAGGTTCACAATTACCACATTAACAGAAGTACATATATCATCAGGGAATAATCACTAAGCGGTGCCATGGAATAATCCAGGCCACAAATACTCGGTGCACGCCCGTCACTTGGCATGTGCGTCACCTCAAAATAGTCATAAATCATTTAGCTCGGGGTTTCGAACCCTCAGAACCAAGTTTGGAAACGTTACTTACCTCAAAACCGGCTAAAATACTATTCCGCAGTTCCTTTTCCTCTAAATTCGGCTTCTGAGTTCTCCAAATCTACCAAGTTCAGATTTTTATCATCAAATTATGCTTAAGGAATGAATTCCTATTGAAAAGTAACAAATTTAGCTCAAAACCCGAAATTAGCCAAAACCCGACCCCCGGGCCTGCGTCTCGGAACCCGACAAATTTTATACCAAAATTTTTTTCATCATCCCACGAGTCCGTACATATAAAGAACGCTAAAATCGGAGTTCGTTTGACCCCTCAAATCGACCCCTAAAGGTCTCAAAATTTCAAGGCCTAACTCCACCTTTTTCTACTTATTTTCATGAATTGAAAACTGATATTATGTTCCTTAATCACCTATAATCATGTTTTAAGGTCCAAAATACTTACCTCTACGAAGAACACTGATTTTCCCTCTTTAAAATCGCCTCAAAAGCTTCTTCCCGTTCACAAATGGTGTTAAAATAGGTTATGGTTGCGGAAGGGTTTAATTATATACTACCCAGGTTCGGACACTGTGCGATTGCGGCTCCACTTGTGCGTTCGCGGTGAATTTTTTTTTACCAGCCCTTATTTAACCCTATGCGATCGCGGCCTCCTCTATGCGATCCCATAGAACAAATTTTCCAACAGTCTTCTCCAACTATTTCGGATAGCCTCTAGTATAATGGTAATAAATTTTAGTACAAAACTCCAAATTACAATTGGCTTAAATTTATGAAAAGTAGACATCAAGGGCTACAACTTTCAGTTTTGGATCATCTTCAAATTCCTTATAAATTGTGAGTTATAAGCTTCCAAAATCGGGATAGTGCAGCAGAAATTTTTCTCTGTGCGATCGCAGGAAGCCTAATGCGATCGCACAACACAACTAGATTTTTCCAAATTTTCTCTGTGCTAACGCATCCAAATCAATGCTATCGCACTGTACACCCCTGAAGCCAAAAACCAGCAACTAGAAATGGCCTAGAAATGTCCCGAAACCACCAGAAACTCACCCGAGACCCTCGAGACCTCAACCAAAACATACCAACACATCCCATAACATCACACAAACTTAGTCGAGCCTTCGAATCACCAAAAACAACGCAAAAACACTAAATCACATAATATTCAAGCCTATGAACTTTGAAAATTTTAAATTCCACCAACGATGCTGAAACTATCCAAACGCATCCGACTGACCTGAAATTTTGCACACATATCCAAAATGTCATTACGAACCTGTTCCAACTTCCAGAGTTCCATTCCGACCCCGATAACCTATTTTCCGTTGCCGACTGGAAATCGCCAAAAACTAACTTTCGCCAATTCAAGCCTAATTCTACACCGGACATCACAAAAATATTTCGAACACACTTCTAAGTCCCAAATCACTTAACGAAGCTATCCGAGCCACAAATCCGCATTCCGAGGTCGTTTACCAATAAGTCAACCCTCATTTGACTTTTTCCATTTTAAGGCTATTTTTAAGACTAAATGGCTAAATTCTCACCACAACCATTCCGTTCCGAGCCTACCAACTATAACACATCAAGAACAGTATAATCGGCCTATAACAAGTCAATAACAGTAATTTTTAATGCAAGTTCTACGTAATGATCGACCGGGTCGTTACATTCTCCCTACTTAAACATACGTTCGTCCTCGAACATGCCTAGAGTTGTTCCAAACACCACTAAAATTGCTGTGTAACCTACCATGGACATATTCGGAGGTGATCCCACGTCACTCTACCCCATATAGGTCTAATAGCACAACACAGTTGAAATTTCAAAATCCAATCTTGACCCATAAACCTTAGAACTACATTTTCACTTCTGAATCAATCTACAAGATCAAAATCCCATATCTATAAACTGAATAAGTCTGGGCATACTGTAAAAAAGCCATATACGCACCCCAGATGAAATCACATAATAACACCTGTACATAACCTCTTATCAAGAAATGCCTCGCTGTTACACTTTCATATACTGGCGGGTATGACAGAAACACGTCGAAACTAACAACCATTCGTCCGATCAGTCAGACATGAAGCTCCCCAATATTTATCCTTCCAACTATGCTGTAGACAATTCTGACAATATTCATTCTAGGTCCAATGACCTCTTCTGACATGACACATCAATACAATTCGAAGCCATAACCTGTGCAACTCGTGCACTCAACAACAACATCCCAACGTAATCAAATTATATAAAAGACTTACACGAGAGGAATATCCTGCCATTAACAATTACCCTCACAACATCATTCTAAAATCTTGGCACACCTCATAAAAATCAAAACACACGAATCCAATACCAAAGGTCATACCCCTACATAACTCCGCTACACCGAGTGATCCCAACGAAATGCTAGTCCACATGAAATACTTCAAGCCACAAGTAGATATCAATTACTTAGTCATTTGAAACTACTAATGCCGCCTAAGAATTTTGACCTTCCTTCCAGAACTGAACCGTGAATTCACAGTTTCAGATCTCGATTCTACACAACGTACCGCATACACCATGCCATCCTATGATAAATATGGAAACTTTATAACCGCTTCCGAGCCACAAGCAACTACATACCCAACTAGCCAAGAACTTACATTAGATCCCATCTAGAAGCAAAATCACTATACCTCTCATGATCCTCACGCCAGTAGAAAATACCCATCTCTATCCGTGGTAGAAACCATCAGGAACTATTCGAATCCCACTTGTACAACACCCAACCGTCAGAACTGAATCCTTCTAACTCAACCACGCTACGCAGGTCACCAACACCCAAGAGCATTGCTAGGAAACACATGTAGAAAACTCATTACCTCATAAGCACCCAAAGAACTAACCGTATCCCTTACCACACCAACACCCAAGGGAGTAACCCACACCCCTTAGGCAACCAAGAAAACTCCTACTTTACGCACACTACTTTTTTTTACTAATAACAACTAAATCGTGCATTGAGACTCATATCCCCGTAGAGAATAATACAACCTGTATCCAGAATTTTTTTTCCATTACACGAGTCATTCTCAACTCAACCTCTGCAGGTCATAACTGATCCACCAGTATACCCCAAACTGAAACCAATACAACACATCATCGGGCAACCAACTAATCATTAGCACACTCCCCCACTTGCCATAGATAAAAAAAACAGTAAATCACAATGCCCATATGCTATCACTGCCACAATACCGCAATGGGATTCAACTAAATCCTTCATAATCTCATACATAACTCAAGCCATTAAACATCCCAAATCATCTCCAACCTCGCATTCACCATTGCAATAGCCGTGCCAACTCCCACAAATGATCTAGGTGATTAAGGACTGAAGCTAAACTTTACCGAAAAAGCTCACATACTTTAGGATAAGATTTGCATTGCCAAATGCCTTGTAATTTCTAAAAACTACCCTTTTCTAGAGGAAAATTATTAAAAGCTTTTGACTGACGATTGTCGTGTTCAGCAAGAAAGAAATGCATGTCCATTACAATACTTCCTCTTGTACATATTATCTGCCTTCTAAAGACTATTGGTGTACATCATTTAAAATTTTATAATCTATCCTTTATTTCTCCTTAAACATCTCCCTTATCTAAATTACACTAATAGAAACAGTAAGGATAGATCTAAAAAAAAAAAAAAAAAAAAAGTGATTTTTCGTAATTTTAAAATTTCAAATACTTTGAAACAAATTCAATTTGCTAATACGACTAATATTTCAGATCGAAGGTAGTAGTAAGTAGTTTGGATAGTCCCTCCACATATACTTTGCATGCTGTTTTTAATTCCATTAATAGAGATTTTTTTTTTTAAAGTTTAGTTACGTAAATTGACCATCAGTTAACAAACAGGACTTATGAGAGTCGACAAAACAGGACATATGATAGTTGAGAATTAGAGGAGATACGAGAGACGCAGTTGTCCATTGGTATGTTGGTCTTGACATCTTAGGTGCCATTTACGTATGAGACGAGATGACGAACATGGTTTTCTTCTCGTATAAATTAGTGCCTACTTTTCCTAATTTTCACCAAGTCGATTTTGGTATCTACTTCAAAGTTCTCGTAGAGAATTGTAGTGTTGGGAAACGCTCGTGCGAAATTTCATATTGAGTTCTCGGACTCAAAATTCATTTGTATTTCTTTGGTGTTTCCCACCTACGTCTCTTGCCTTTTCTCTTTGAACAACCAATTCATTGGTTAATAAGTATGCCATGTCGATGGATTGATTGTTTCGATCGTTTGATCATTTTTCTTTTCCAAACAAAAGAAGGGTAATAAACCAATCTTTTAATAAATAAAAAAAGATGGGGAGCAACATCGAGCAAAGCCAGAAATTATGATGATTAATTAATTACGCTGTCACCTGGTTAAATAAACAAGCATATATAGAAACTTCAAGAATTATTATCAAGTCTAAAATTTTAAACAATTTAGCTCAAAGTTTCACCACCACAAAAAAATTCCAGAGGATGTTTAATCATAAATATTACTAAGAAAAATATAATGTTTCTGTGGTTGATCAGGTACTGGGATGGTCAGTTATACTGAAACTGGCATTTCAGAGCATAGGGGTGGTGTACGGAGATGGTAACTTCACTTCTTTTACTTTCTGCAAAATTTCATGTTTTAAATTTTGTTTTTTTTCAAATGTTTTAATTTCTTTATTTTTGATTGCAGGAGGTACATTTGCGTTATATTCATTGATATGCCGATATACAAAGGTGGGATTAATTCCAAGTACACAGGCAGAAGACAAAGATGTGTCGACTTTTAAACTTGATATGCCAGATAGACGCACACTTCGAGCTTCAAAGCTTAAGTCAACGCTAGAAAACAGCAACTTCGCAAAGTTCTTTTTGCTATTAGCCACAATGCTTGGTACTTCCATGGTTATTGGAGATGGTGTCCTAACTCCCTGTATTTCAGGCACGTCACAGTTCCTATTTTTTCGGTTGAGCTTGTATACCTAAGTGCAGTCCTATACAAGTTTGATCAAGGTGGTTACCTTCCACTGGCTTTTGCTATGTTCCTATTGTTTATCATGCACGTATGGAATTATGTGTACCGAAAGAAATGCCACTACGAGCTAGAACACAAGATCTCTCCTGGAAAAGTTAAGGAAACGGTCGATGAGACAAATTCACATCATCGTCTTCCCGGACTTGCAATTTTCTATTCTGAGCTTGTACATGGAATTTCTCCAATCTTCAAACATTATGTGGAGAATGTGCCTGCTTTACACTCTGTCCTTGTCTTTGCTTCCGTCAAATCGCTTCCCATAAGCAAAGTGCCATTAGAAGAAAGGTTCCTCTTCCGCCGCGTAAAGCCATATGATATCTACGTGTTTCGTTGTGTGGTACGTTATGGATACAATGATATACGCAACGAGGAAGAGCCCTTTGAAAAGTTATTGGTAGAGAGGCTAAAGCACTTTATTAAGGAAGATTACATGTTCCCAATCGCAGCAAATGGTGCTAATCAAGAGGATGCAGCTTCATTAATTGAGAGAGATGTAGAAATGCTTGAGAAAGCTTCTAGTGTTGGGGTGGTTCATTTGGTAGGAGAACAAGATGTGATAGCAAGCAAAGGGTCTGGTATAGCAAAAAGAATGGTGATCGATTACGCGTACAATTTCCTCAAGAGTAACTTAAGGCAGAGTAACAAATTATTTGATATCCCTACCAAGCGCATGTTAAAAGTTGGAATGACATGTGAGCTTTAGGATGTTTTCCTTTTATTTTTTTTTTTGGAAAAAGTAACTGATTTTATTTATCAGTCAAAAATAAATGTGCATTCAGTTGAAGGCAGCAGCAAGGAGAGGCACCCTACATGTTCAACGAAGATCTGTCCGAAGGTGCTTGCACAAGAAAAATGTTTTGTTTCTTAGTTTTACTTTGTTTTTTTTTTTTTTTGATTTTGTGAGTGTTTGGATTTGGTATGGGATATTAATTTTAAAATTTTGTAGGAGAATAATTATTTTGTTTTGTTTTTAAAAAAATAGAAGATTAAGATATGTTTAGATAAGAAAATTAACAAAATAGAGTAGTAGTTGGTTTTGGTTAGCAGAACATTTTGTTTTATCTTGTACTACTCCTATCTTGTAAACGTTTGACACTTTATATATTGATATCTTATCTTAGAATAAAATTTTCGCAGTGTTTGGTTCCTCGTGTGGATGTTTAATTTCTCTTTACTATGCGGACCCCTTATTACTTCGGTAAATTTTCCTGTAAAATATGGCATAGAAGAAAGTTGTACAGAGGTTTGGAATATAGGGGCCTTTAGTCTCTGCTGTCGTTGTACTCACACTCCATGCAGAAACAAATGCACATTTATCTTATTATCACATTTGCAATAACAATCTCGTAGAATCAAAGCAATGGTGACTAGAATGAGATGGTGCTTAATAGAATGGATTTGATAATGTTTGTGTTGAATAAGATTCTCTAACAAGCATTCGAAAGTTCAGTAAAGAATGTGTAATTATGAGGCAAGTCAATGACTATATGTCAAACAGATATGGAATTTTTGTGAAGCTGCTATTTTCTTTTAAACACATGTATGTATACAGAAGAAGAATATGGTTGCTGATCATATGGCAAATTTGGGCGAAAGAACCAAGGGTAGGTAGATCAAACTTCAATGTGTGCGTAACATTGCCAAGGCATATTAAAGCTACATTGAAGAATGATCGACCAATTGGTTACCTAGTCTTTGGATCAAATTAAAGATATGAAAGATCATGTAGATTATGGTTGAATTTGTATAGTACAGTTTGTTTCAAAGCTTCAAAGCATATAATTATACATGAGTCGTCCTATTGTTTCTTTTCATAGTGTAGCTAAGGTACAGTTCTTTTGTAAAGGATAGGGTATTTCTATCTTAGTGCAGTAACAGGAGAGCAAGTATGTCTTAACTGAAAGTACAGGGGGGGGAGGAAATGAATTGTTGACTTATTAAAATTTAGTCGACTAATACAAGTCTTAGTGGACTAATCACAGAACATAATGAAAGAAAGCAGTAAAGAGAAATGAATAAACACACAACGGTTTATACTGGTTCGATACCGTTGTGGTACTTATATCCAGTTTCCCTTGGGTCACAAGTGTTCCCTTAAGATCTTGGAACAAGTTAAAATATCGATGGTTTTTTCGCGTTCGCCACCAACGTATAGTATCAACACTTGAGTTCTAATCAGTTGACACAACTTTCTTTTGTACTCTAGATCTCTCTATCTTTTGAGACACTGATAACTAAGAATTACAATGTTTGAACTAAGAAGTAGACAGGTTTGGCATACAGTTTGTGTAGTTGCGTGGTCTTGTTCTTGAACAATCAATCTTCTTATAAGAGATAAAAGAGCCGTTGAATCTTCAGCGAAATTAGAGGCACAAGATCTTTGATGAAGGGATTTGAACCAAGTGGTGCCTCTTCAAATCTTGCTCTTTGAAGAGCCAAGTTCGATTATGACATTCCTTGCCACAACTTGATTTGAGGAGTTGTTTACGCCATGATCGAGGGATTGCTGAGATTTGGGGAATCCATGATTGCAGTCTAAGTTTCTATGATTGAAGACGATTCAATCTGCTTCCCTTAATTGTAGTAACATCATCATCCTTCTTTCCTTACTTGCCATTTGTAGTCCAGTAGCAATCTTGCTTCCCTTGATTGTAGTAACAGTTTTTTCATGCTTTCCTTATTTGCAAATTCGAATCCAGTAGCAATCTTGTTGAGCATCTCTATTTCTTTCCTTTTTGTTTGTCCTGCACGTATAGCATAAGGTATTATTGTCTTCATTGAAACTTAACCTTGAACCTATCATTCTCCCCATTTTTGATGATGACAATCAAGAAGGAGTAAACAAAGTAATTTAAGAAACTTCCCTTGTTAGGAGTTGCTCCCTCTGAGTTGTTGCTTCCCCTGAGAGTATGGTGTTTCATTATGCTGTGCACTATCTCCCCTTAGTGTTTATTCACATATTTTCTCCCCTTTTGACATTAATCAAAAAGGAAAGAAAACAATACATAGAGCAATATAGAATATAATGTGCATTACTAAAAGATGGTTAGGGCAGTAGAGCCTTTAGCAGAGGCTTAAGTTAGTACAGACCAAAAACAATTGTCTAAAGGCAACCATCACAAAAAAATAGCAGAAAGAAACAAAAGATTGTTTGTCACAACAGCACAAACAGAGATAATTAATTACGTCCCAGAAAGTATTTGAGGGTGTTGATCACTTTGGTGCAGAAGGAGTCATAGGAGTTTTAAACATCCCTGACGAGCTTGTCCATCTTCTAAGTCATGGAATTGAAGGCCCTGGTTCCATGTCTCCTTGTAGCTCCTATGTCTATCCGAAGCTTGGCCACGTCTGAACCTGTCTCCTTAGTGACATCCCTATTCTTATCTACATGTTCTTTCATCTCCACAAGCAGCAGTTTGACTCCATCAAGGTAGTGCTGAATTTGTTGAAGGTTCTGGGAGGTAGTCGACTGAGAGGCTGGTTGATCAGCTGGGACATCAACTGGAGCTGGAGAACTTTCAATCTTGGCTCGCTTAACCCATCCATTTTCACCCAAAGAGTATCCCATCATAGAAAAAGCAGTCTTATCATAGGTACTTGAGATGTGATTGGGTGTAAAGGGTGTTAAGTCTACCTTCATAACTTTGAGGTTATGAGAGACAAGAATACCATAGGGCAGACAAGCAGTAGAAGAGGAAATATCCCTGATACTCTCAAGCATATACTGACGAATTCACACAAACCAATCAAGATGCTTATTATTAACCAGACAGTAGAGGACAACGATATTCTCTAGTGGATAAAGAACTTAGGAATCCAGACCTGGGAAGGAGGGTGGTGGCAATCATGTGGGCCAAAATACGGTGTTCAAACTTCAGATTTTTGGGGCCAATATCAGGGGGTTATCAGACAGAAAATTTTTTGCTTCTTCAAGAGACACTTCAAAGTCTTTGGGCCAAGAATTTTTGACAAACACATCATACCCACTAAATTTGGCGGAAAAAATCTTTTCAAATTGGTAGGAGTTTAACACAATTCTAGTTCCCAAAACCATAGATTCCAAATCATCCTTACCATTCACAAACAGATTTGCCAAAATCATTCTCACATGTTCCTCATACACAGAATTTTCAAGAGTGTCAAACAAAGGGGAAATATGCTGAACATCAAAAATTGCAGTCACATCACAATGAAGACTTTGCATAAGAGAAAGACTTACAGATCGTCCATAAGCCATGGATTTTGACTTGTTGGACTCAAAACTTGCCTTTTAATGGGGCTATAGAAGATCAGCTTGTCCTTAGGACCCAACTCCAAGCGTTCTACCTTGCCCTTCTTGCATGCAGCCTTTTTGGGGGTTTTCTCCAAGGGTCTCTTACCGTCCTTTTTCTGGATGATGGGGTGATTTTCAGATGAAGCACTGCTATCATTGTCTGTTTTGAGAAAGTCTGAGTCAATGGATGACTCTACATCCACATGCTCTTCTGTATTGAGAGGTTTTTGAAACCTACGACTTCGTTTGGTTGCAGAGGAAAGGTTTCTTTTGGCCATAGTGAAATCGGTTGTTTGGTAGGGAATGGGAGGAGTATTTGGAGATGGAAATTTTTTAACAAGAGATTGGAGAGGAGAGAAGGGGCGTCTTGGTTACTGGAAGGGTCAAGAACAGATGAAGGTGATGGTTCAGAATGACTGCTTGGCGGTAAAAGTAATAATTACACTTCCACAGAAAAAGTAATTAGTACACGTATAATTAAGGGAATAAAATATACTAAAAGCATGTAAAACAATTTAAACACTTTGCGAAATATTTTGCTTACAAATTTGGCATAATGCCAATCTTTTTTCGAAGAATGCAAAATCTTTCTTCCAAAAGAGGTTTAGTAAAAATATCAGCAAGTTGAGAATCAGTACTAATAAACTCTAACGTAATATCACCTTTTTCAATATGATCACGAATAAAATGATGTTTAATTTCTATATGCTTTGCTCTAGAATGATGGAAATAATTTTTAGATAAGCAGATAACACTAATGTTGTCGCAAAAAATAGGAGTGGCAGTAAGAGATAAATCATATTCCAGAAGTTGATGCATAATCCATAAAACTTGTGTACAACAGCTTCCAACAACTAGGTATTCTGCCTCAGTCGTTGATAGAGAAATACAATTTTGTTTCTTGCTATGCCAAAATACTAATGCATTTCCCAGCAATTGACATGTCCTACTGGTACTTTTCCTATCAGTCTTGTCTCCAGTAAAATCAGCATCTGAAAAACCTCTCAAAGAGAAATTATTAGTATGATCATACCATAGTCCTAATTCAGTAGTACCAATTAAACATCTAATTATGCGTTTAAAAGCAGTAAAATGGGATTCCTTAGGAGACGACTGAAATCTGGCACATTTACATACACTAAACATAATATCTGGTCGACTTGCAATTAAATAAAGTAGAGATCCAATCATTCCTCTATACATGGTTTCATCAACCATTTTTCCATTGATGTCTTCATCTAGCACGGTAGTTGGAGTCGTTGGGGTGCCAATAGCTTTCACATTTTCCATCCTAAACTTTTTGATAAGCTCCTTGGTATACTTGGTTTGGCTGATGAAAATTCCTTTAGGGGACTGCTTGATTTGAAGTCCAAGGAATAAGGTTAGTTCTCCCATCATGCTCATTTCAAATTCACCTTTCATGGAAAGAGCAAACTCTTCACAAAGAACAGTGTTAGGGCTACCAAAAATAATGTCATCTACATAAACTTGAGTAATAAGATTACCAGAATTTGATTGCTTGATAAAAAAAGTTGTATCGATATTACCTCATTTGAAACCTTGATTTAGAAGAAAAGAACTTAACCTTCCATACCATGCTCGAGGAGCTTGTTTGAGACAGTACAGGGCTTTAGTCAACTTGTATACATGGGTTACAAAAGTGGCATTTGCAAAGCCAGGAGGTTGCTTCACGCATACTTCTTAAGATATATAACCATTTAGGAACACACTTTTGACATCCATCTGGAATAATTTGAATCCTTTGTGAGCGGCGAAAGCGAGTAGAATTCGTATGGATTCAAGTCTTGCCACAGGTGCAAAGGTTTCATCATAGTCAATTCCTTCCTGTTGAGAGTAACCTTGAGCCACCCGTATTGCTTTATTTCGAACGACTTGTCCTGATTCATCCAACTTATTTCTAAAAACCCACTTAGTTCCAACAACAGAAGAGTTTTGAGGCTTTGGAACTAATTGCCATACTTTGTTTTTCTCCTACTGATCTAATTCTTATTTCATAGCATTGATCCAATGAGAATCCTTTAGAGCTTCATCAACCTTCTTGGGCTCAATTTGAGAAATGAGAGCTACATGATATTTGTTCTTTTGATATCTCCTTGTGGTTATTCCCTCATGTGGATATCCTTTAATGAATTTTTGAGGATATCCTGGTTCATTCTTCCATTCATTTGGAGTATTTGCTGTAGAGTTATTTTCGTTGGTAGTCGACTGATCTGGTTGGGATAAGTCAAGATCTTCTAGAGGAGCTTCAGCTGGTTGAGTCTTTAGATTAGCTAACTCACTTTGATGATCCTTACCTACAATAACAGACTTTGGAGCACAAGAGTTTCCTCATCTTCATCACTCTTTGGATCAAACTTACCTGGATTATCATTTCCATTGTTATGAACAAAACATTTGCATCCGAAAGGATGAAAGTAGTTGATGTTTGGTTTCTTACCATTCCACAGTTCATAGGGAGTCTTTTTGAGAATAGGTCGGATAAGACATCTGTTAATGATATGACATGCTGTACTCACAACTTCTGCCAAAAAATGATGAGGTAAAGAGTTTTCCACAATCACGGTTCTTGTCATATCCTACAAGGTTCTGTTTTTACACTCTACTACTCCATTATGTTAAGGAGATCTTAGTGATGAGAAATTATGGGAGATTCCTTGATCATTGTAGAAATTTTCAAAAGCTCTGCTTTCAAACTCTCCTCCATGATCACTTCTGATGGTAGAGATGAAGTATCCCTTCTCACGTTGAACCTTCTTACAGAAAACTTCAAAATTCTTTAAGGCATCATCTTTATTACTAAGAAATATAACCCATGTAAATCTAGAGAAATCATCTACAATAATAAAAGCATATTTCTTACCTCTTATACTAGCAGTTCTAGTGGGACCAAATAAATCCATATGCAGCAGTAAAAGAGGTTTAGAGGTAGAAACAATGTTTTTGATTTTAAAAGAAGATCGAGTTTGTTTCCCTAATTGACACGCATCACACATATGATCTTTTGAAAAATTCAATTTTGGGAGACCAACAACAAGGTCATGTTTTGAAAGTTTTTGAATGGTGTGAATGCTTGCATGGCCAAGTTTTCTATGCCAAACCCAGGGATCTTCAATTATAGAAGTAAGACAAGTCTGATCACCAAAGTTTTCCAAGTTTTTGATAGTATAGACATTTATGTCCCTATTGCCAGATATAATGATATTACTTGATTCATCTTCTATGAACCAACCATATTTCTTAAAACGAACCTCATAATCATTGTCACATAGTTGACTGATGCTGAGAAGATTGTAGCCGATTTCATCGACTAAGTAGACTTCATCCACGTCACATGTAGAGCTTAAAGGAATCTTTCCAACACCAATAACATTTCCCTTTGGATTTGTCACCAAAGGTAACTGTTCCTCCATCTAGCTTGGTGACTGATTTGAACAATTGTTTGTCAACCGTCATATGTATGGAACACGTGCTGTCAAGATACCATTTTATTTTTCGATTCTTCTTGCGGTGTTCCTGCAAAACAAGATTACTTATTTTTAGGTACCCAAGCCTGCTTGGGTCCTGAATGGTTAGACTTATAAGTGTTAGTTTGATTTGAAGATTTTGGTCTCCAGATGCATCTCCTGTCGTTCTTGAACTTGCAATGGTTTGAGGTCTGTCCTATTTTACCAAAATAGGTGCAAAATGAGCTGTTAGAGTTGCCAGAAATATTTTCAGCTCTAATTCTGTTCCTGCAATTGTTAGTGCTATGACCATTTTTACCACAAAAGGAACACGCTATTTTCTTTTTGACAGGAACGTTCTGATCAGACTTGACTGGACTAGAACTTGAGGTACTTTGCAGTCCATGCAATTGAAGCTTGAGCTTCGTCTTGAAGCATATCACGTTCAATTTCGCATACTTCTAGTTTCAGGGCTCGATCCTTCTTCTCTCTTGACTTTTCTGAGCTCATTTACTAATCTTTCTATGTCTGCAAGAGCAATATCAACAAACTCTTGAAATTCATAACACCTTGGACAAAGAAGTACGTACCTCACTAGTTCCTTCATCCAACGGTGAACGAGGTTCTCTTGAATCATCTTCCTCATTGTTGCTGTCTGCCATTAGTCCAAGTTCTTCTGACTCTTCATCGTCGCTTAGAGCCATAAAGCAAATGTTGACAACTTCCTCGTGATCAAATTCCTCCTCATCATTCCATGCTCCAAAAGCTTTCTTCTTTTGCATGTTTATGCTAAGCTTTTTTTTTTTAAATTTCGGACATTCAGCTTGAATGTGTCCAAACTTTCCACATTCATAACATCTTCCATCATTTTTATCAGCTTCATTGCTCACCCTTCCTGTTTTGAAATTGGACTTACCTCTTCTGTAGTTTCTGTTTCTTCTCATCATGATGGTCACAACTTGCGAGAGCATTGCAATATTTTCATCTTGTTCTCCTCCTCCTTCTTCATCTTCATTTTCTGGTTCAGCCATACTTGCGTTGAAAGCAAAAGTTTTCTTCTTCTCTTGAATTTGTCTGTCAAGATGAGTTTTCTCAAAAGCGATCAAGTCACCTCTGAGTTCATCATAGGAAATTTTGTCCAGATCTTAACATTCTAAAGCGATGACCTTTAGTTGCCAAATTGTAGGCAGGCTTCTGAGGATCCTTCTAACCTGTTCGCCACTTTTAATGGGTCTTCCAAATGATTTAAGGTCTCCAAGAATTTTGCTGAACTTGAAAAATATCTCTTCAACAGATTCTCCATCCTTCATTTGAAATAACTCATAGTCCCGAACCAAGAGTTTTATTCTAGTCTCTTTTACCTTGTTGGTTCCTTCATAAGTGATCTCCAGTTTATCCCACATTTCTTTTGCATTCTCACAACTAGATATCTTTTCATATTCTTCTCCACTAATAGCATTGTACAGTAGATTTTTTACTTTTGCATTGACAATGATAACAACAGCTTGCTCATCAGTGTAGTCGTCCAAATCCAGCGGATCAATTGATGTGATGACTTGACCATTTGCATCTTTCTTGGGAGGAATTGGAAGGTTTACCTTTTTGATCACACGCCATACTTTGATGTCATATGACATAGTATACGTTTTCATGAGAATTTTCTAGTGAGAGAAATGCTGACCATTGAAGTAAGGGGGTTGAACCTGAGAGGTTCCTTCTTGAAAGAGAGCACCGACAACATTATTGGATCCCATTGATATTTTCCTCACTAGCGGTAAAACAAAGATTGTGAGCCTTGCTCTGATACCAATTGAAAGTACAAGAGGGGATTAGTCGACTAATACAAGTCTTAGGTGACTAATCACATAACAAAATGAAAGAAAGCAGTAAAGAGAAATGAATAAACACACATCGATTTATACTAGTTCGGTACCGTTGTGGTACTTACATCCAGTTTCCCTTTGGTCACAAGAGTTCCCTTAAGATCTTTGAACAAAGTTACAATATCAATGGTTTTATCGCGTTCACCACCAACGTGCAGTATCAACACTTGAGTTCTAATCAGTTGACACAACTTTCTTTTGTACTCTAGATCTCTCTATCTTTTGAGACACTGATAACTAAGAATTATAGTGTTTGAACTAAGAAGTAGACATATTTGGAATACAATTTGTGTAGTTGCGTGGTCTTCTTCTTGAACAATCAGTCTTCTTATAAGAGATAAAAGAGCCGTTGAATCTTCAGCGAAATTAGAGGCACAAGATCTTTGATGAAGGGATTTGACCCTAGGGGTGCCTCTTCGAATCTTGCTCTTTGAAGAGCCAGATTCGATTATGACATTCCTTGTCACAGCTTGATTTGAGGAGTTGTTTACGCCATGATCGAGGGATTGCTGAGATTTGGTGAATCCATGATTGAAGTTTAAGTTTTCGTGGTTGATGACGATTCAATCTGCTTCCCTTAATTGTAGTAACAACATCTTCCTTCTTTCCTTACTTGCAATTTGTAGTCCAGTAGCAACCTTGCTTCCCTTGATTGTAGTAATAACCTTTTCATGCTTTCCTTATTTGCAAATTCGAATTCAATAGCAATCTTGCTGAGCATCTCCATTTCTTTCCTTTTTCTTTGTCGTGCACATATATCATAAGGTATTATTGTCATCATTGAAAATTAACCTTGAACCTATCATTAACTACCCTACTTGGTGTACGTTTGTCCTATTTGATCTATCGATATGATGATGATGGTTTTGTTAAAAAAAATTGTACCAAATCAACTACTGTAGTTACTTCCCACGTTCACCGCCAAATTTCAATATAAACAGTGGTGACTATTCAGTCGATCTTTTATTGCCTAGTCTTTACCCGCTATGTGATTCACATTTCTTCTTCTTCTTCTTCTTCTTCTTCTTCTTCTTCTTCTTCTTCTTCTTCTTCTTCTTCTTCTTCTTCTGTTGTTGTCAATGCATTTTCTTTTTTGCTTTGATTAAAGTAAAGCGACGAAAGTAAAAACATTTTACACGGAGAGGGGCAAATAGTGCTAAAAAATACCGTATAGCCTGTAGAGGCAAATGGTGCTTGACATAAATTATCGCATGAAGCAAATGGCAATGATTCTTTTCATGTGAAAATTAACAAATAGTGTTTGACATGATTTATTACATGTAGAAAAAATGTCGAAAGACAACTATTTTAGGGTCCTTGCTCAGCTAATTCAGAGATAGCCCATAATTGTTTTAGTAGATATCGTGCCCACATACAACCACAATTCTATTTAGGTAAAATGGTCTCGTCACCACTTAAACTGGCACCCAATTTCCAGCTCGGTGCACAAACTTTTATATTTCCCATTTGAATACTCCACCTTAACAGAATCAGTACAAAGAAACACATCCAATAGCATGAGTATATCAATTGCGGTGATATGTCAACACATCATATGCTAGACAATTTATTACTTGCCATGTGTTATTTGTGAGTCTTATTTTTAAAATTAATATATTAATATTTCATGTCATCTTCATCACTGAACTCCCCCCCCCCACCCCCTCCCCAAATCAGTAAAAGAAGTCATTGCCGGTAAAGCCTATGACCAAGCCCCAAATCCAAGAAACTGATAGACAACCGGAAAACTCGAGTTGGCCCGAGAAGTCACTGGTAAATGTTTCTGAATTTTCAACCACCATTTTTCCCCAAAACCCCTAATTACCATCTTTGTTAAACCTCCTTCCCACCAAGCCCAGCCTAAAAAAATAAAAAATAACCAATTCAATATCCCCTGCCACAAAAATTTAAAGAAAGAAAAAGAAAGGAGTAATGACCAAATTTTTTTTTCCGGCACCATCATCGAAGATTTTATTTTGCCGACATCGAGTTGTGTGGATAACCTTTTCTATCTTTCTTCTTCTGCGTTCTTGTACTCAATATAACAAGGTTAATCATTTTCAAGTAAAAATTAATAATAGAATGGGGATGGGGACGAGATGGAATTGGATCATAAGGGATGAGATATGAAACTAAAGAAATGGGGATGGGGAAGGAGGCCAGAGTGGGCTGGGAGGAACCGAGGAAGCTTTAGTTTTTTTTTCTTTTTTCTTTTTGTTATATTTTCATTATTTATATATTTTTTAATACTTTTCCATCAAAGTATTACATTCACGCTTTTTTAGTATAGTGTGCACACAATATGCCCATGTCAGCTATGTTGCCTCCACATAGGCATGATCAACGGTCAAAGTGGTTTATTAGTTAACAATTATCGGAGTTAGAGTGTTCAAATGAGAAATATATAAGTTTATGTACCGAGTTGGCAATTGAGCGCAAGTTTAAGTCACCACGAGGCCATTTTGCCTTCTATTTTTGCCGAAAATGGTTCGGAGTAGTTCCATTCCATCTATTTTTAATATTGGTATTATCGCCTAATCGCGGTTATGTATCTAGATGTTCTATGTATGCAATTATTGCGAAATTGATGTCTTCTTCAAGGGAGTTTCTGTTTAACCCAAAAATAGATTTCTCGGTCATAGCTAATATCAAGAAAAAATTGGATTACTGATAACCAAAATTACTTTATTTTCTTGGTCATTCAAATAATAAAAAGAATAACGGAAATAATAGGTAAGGAAAGAAAGCTTAAAGTAGATCGCTAATCTCTCCTAGAATTGCCTTTGAACACTTTGTATAAAGTAAAAGACTAATTGCATATATTGATAAAACTTCAGATGCCTTTAGGGTGCAACATCATCGTAATATAATACTGCGAAGCTTAACATCATCGTAATGTAGTATTGCAAGGCTTGACATCATCATAATATAATACTGCGGGACGAAATATCGGCGTAATATTGCGGGGCGTAACATCATTCCCCCCTTTGGAACATTCGTCCTCGAATGTTGACTGATGCACCTATCATTCTCATAACCCATAGCTCTTGCGAATACTTTATTATTCTCCTTTCCATTTAGGCAACTGTTCTTTGAATAAATCCAAAGGCCAGGGCATTCCTCCCTTTAAGCCTCTTTCCCACACCATGACTTGTGATCGAATTCTTTCCAATCTCGTAATTGTTGTTACCTTCTATCATGCGGCCTCTACGATACTGACCTTGTAACTGCGCTTATGAGACTCTTCTCCCCTTTTTCCTCCAGCTTTTATCCAATCTCTAGGCCTTACTTTGTTAACATATACAGAGCTTGACAAGATGTCCCTCTGAGCATCTACAGATATACTGAAGTTCTTCGCTTGGTACTTTATTGAACTTACGAATATTTCTATACCTTATTCATGGATCCATTTATCCATCTGTATGACTTTAATGCATGAAGATAGGTCATACTATACCGTAACTCTTACTTCGATTTATCATTACTGAGGTTTGCTACCAAATTCCAGCTTACTATTGTTGCTTATCCTATATGTATAAGTCTAAGTCATTTAATTCTTCCTCATTACTGTTCATCTTAAGAGTGACGACCTAACCTCATTTCATACCTTGTAACTCCATTGTTGAATCATCTCAATATCGATCTACAATCCACCACTAATAACTGAAACCTCTTATGTAATATCTTTCCACTAGGGCTTACGTTGCATCGAGAAATACTTGAAGTGATTTCCATAATCGTATTTCATAGTAACTCAATGTGATTCACATTATAGGGGTATTCTAATCCTGTGTCGTCCGCAAAATCTTTTCTCCTGCCTTTCTAAAACCTTGTCATTCTATCATACTTTAGCTTGTGACCAATTTCCTTATGCTTTTCTGGAACATCGAGACATCACATCGTCTCTAACTCTTCTTTCACTCTCTAATTAGACCTTTCGGTACCTAGAAACCATAGGCTGGAAGGTATGCCACTGACGATGTTGCTATCATTCCTAGATACTGAATCCCAGTGCCTCTAGTCTTTTACCTGAAGTATGGACCACTCTCATCCTTCTATACTTGAGTATTTCGTACGTTGTTCACCTTTACATTACTTACTTTAAAATATCACCTCATATTATTCTATCTCTCTTTCATAACCTCTAATATTAAGATTAGTTCTACTATGTTCTCAATAATGATTCCTATAACTTCTGGGTCCAAAACCGGATTCCTGATTTACTTCGTTGATGTAACTCTTTAGTTTCCTCCTTCTTCTGATCGGCCTTTATGTCGGCTTACGTTTATCTCCCAATCTGGGGTTTGTGGTATTAGTTATTTTGTTTAGTCTTTCATGGACGCTGAGGAATATGCATGATACAATCCTTTAACATTTTAATCCTTCGTTTATGACCCAGGCTCAATTCTTCCTTTTAACTTATACCGGAACCTTCTACGGATGTATGATTGTCAATATATGTGCTGCATAGATAATACTCCAACCTCTTAAGTGTGTTCATAATGTAACCAAATCTGGATCATTAATCGAATAATTTCTTTCGTTCCATCTTAACTTTCTTTGAACATAACTAACAATGAAGAAGAGTACGAAGATGTCATTGCAGGACTAGAACTCGCACGAGAACATTCAATCGAGCAAATCGTAATCAAAAGTGACTCCCAATTGGTAGTAAATCAGATGCAAGGGACTTACATCGCTCGAGAGACTCGGATGCAACAATATCTGGAAAAGGCACGAGAGCTCGTGAGACAATTCAAAACATGGAAGGTAATACAAATACCTAGAGAGGAAAATGCAGAAGCAGATGCATTAGGTAACCTTACAGCAGTCACAGAAGTAACTAAAAAAGACAATGTAATTGTCGTTCATCTATTCCATTTAGCGATCGACCAGGACATAAATGAGGTAAATTTCAACAATTCAATCTGGGATTGGAGAAAAGAAACCTTAATTTTTTTGCAGAATGGCACCGTACCTAAAGACAAGAAAACAGCTCAAGCACTTCGCCACAAAGTTGCACGGTACTGCCTCATTCGCAACTCATTATATCGCAAGATGTTCCGAGGGCCCCTAGCAAAATGCCTCGGACCTAACCAAACGGAGTTCGTGATGAAAGAAGTCCACGAAGGACACTGTGGAAATCACCCAGGGGCGAGATCCTTGCTAAAAACCCTAATCAGAGCTGAGTACTATTGGCCTAAGATGGAAGAAGAGGCTGAGAACTTCGTATCCAAATGCGACAGATGCCAAAGGTTTGCCAATAACATGCATCGACCAGCAGAATTATTGCATCCAATAATATCCTCATGGCCCTTCATGAAATGGGGTATGGACATAGTGGGACCTCTTCCCACAGCTAAAGGACATGTACGGTTTTTACTCGTGCTAATCGACTATTTTACAAAATGGGTAGAGGCAGAAGTGTTCAAATAGGTGCGAGAAAAGGAATTTAAAAGCTTCTTATGGAGAAACATAATATGCCGCTTTGGGATACCAAAGGATATCGTGTGTGATAATGGCCTATAATTCATAGGCTCACAAATCACAGAATTCTTTGAAAGCTGGCAAATCAAACGGATCACTTCAACGGCATACCACCCCGTGGATAATGGTCAAGATGAGTCAACGAATAAAGTCATCATCAACAATCTAAAGAAGCAGGTAGATAAAGCCAAAGGAAATTGGCTTGATGAGTTACCAGCGGTACTATGGGCATACAGAACAACTTCAAAAACAGCCACGGGAGTAACTCCGTTCGCACTTGTCTATGGCTCAGAAGCCTTAATACTTGTGGAGATTGGCGAACCAAGCATAAGGTTTACAACAGCCATGGAGGAAGCAAACAACAACGAATTGAGGACCAATCTGGGCCTGCTCGAACCAGAGAGAAGCAGCACTAATACGGATGGCAGCTCAAAAACAAATCATAGAGCGTTATTACAACCGTAAATCTCATCTCAGGTACTTCAAAATTGGGGACTTCGTCCTCAAAAAATTCTTTCAATCAACGAAAGAAGCAGGCACAGGAAAGCTAAGTCCAAACTGGGAAGACAAAGTCCGAGGCATAGCTGGGAAGGGCGCCTACGAGCTGGAAGCTATGGACGGAAAAATCCTACCAACAAGTTGGAATGCCATCCACTTGAAGAAGTACTACTTCTAAGGAAATGAAGTTGATACCCCCGGTCAGGTATCACACGTTCGATTTTATTTTGAACATTTAAAATTTTACTAACCTTTTTAGATGATAGGCATAAAGCTAACCCAGCACCAGATGATGATATTAGACCTGCAAAGACGCGCGGAAGTAACTGAATTCCCAGTCTAGGGTTACACTTTTTGATGGACGTTTTAAAGGGTTAAGCAGTCATCATATAAAAACTATATATCTTCGAGTCCCGCATGTTTTTCCTTTTCAGGAAAAGAACCACAAGGAAGGAATAGTCAAGTGCTCGAGATTTCATTCTTCAAAGCTCAAACACTTGGGGGACTATACAGTATGGAAGGCTAAGACAAAGCGAAGAAGACTATCAAAAAGTCAAAACACGAGCCTAAATATCCATCTACCCAACAAGTCAAGTGATACGAGCAGAATCGAAAGAGCCGAAGACCCAAATACAAAGCTGAAGACTCAAATACAAAGCCTGATCCAAAAAAACTTTGAACATGTTCAGGTTGAAAGGCAAAATATTAGCTACGAGGAAGAAATGCACATCTTTGTACTTATTCAAAATAAAATTGTCGTAACCAAAAACAGTTATGGATAAAAGATCATCATGATTGTACTCATTCAAAAACTGTTGTAACTAAAAATATTTACGAAATCTTTGTACTCACATGTAAAATTGTTATCAAATAAAACAGTTACGGGTGAAATATCATTTCCTCGTGATCATTGAAAACTATTACAAACGAAAAATAGTTGTTCGCTTGTATTAACTCGAAAAAACTGTTACATATGAAAAACAGTTACGAAATACAAGTGCACATCAAATCTGTTAAAAGAAAATAGTTGCAACATGAGTTTTAAACGATAATCGAACACATGTAAAATGTTGTGAAAGTTCAAAAAAAAACATTCCTCAGAAACATTCTTAAACATGTGAAAAATTCCAATCACTCTATTGTATTATTACACCATTATGAAGTTGAGACGTCTTCTTCATTAAGTGTCGATAAAAAAGGGGCCTCTTTCATAAATTTTTCCTACAACAAAAAGGCACACATTTTATATGATACCGTGCCTATTACAAAAAGGTACGAGTAATCTAAAGCATTCTATATGCAAAACTCAGAGGTAAAACTAAAACCTAGAAAAATAAAGCATGCAAAAGACTTAAAGAGTAGAATAGAGACTCAGTAACAAAAGTCATATTTTGCATTGACATGATAAAAATGCTAAGTAGAAACTAAGTATTAAATTTATACTTAGTCGTATATATTGTATTTACATTAAGGTGCGCCTAATTTTTCAGTTGGGGACTTTAAAAGATCCATACTTACCCCCGATGGAGCTGGGGGTAACCACCAATCAAATAAAAACAAAAAGGGGAACCAACATCATAATTGTCTTTAGAAGGGGGATCAACTTCTTCGCCGGCAGAGGAAGCAGGAGCAGCTGGAGACGAAGGGACTTGAGCAGCAGGAGCCTTACCTTCGGGTGAAGAGAGATTCTGACCTTGTTGAGCTTTCTCCATGGCTTCTTTGATTTTAGCCATTTCAGCGTTAAGGTCGAAACCCTCTTGACTCATTTCTGTCAATGTGTCAAGGCGAGAATTCATATACGCCCAACTTACATCGACAACTGCCTCCTCCTCAAGAGCTTGGTAATCATTCTCCCATATCATAATCTCAGCTCTCAGCCCGTCCCTCTCAGCCTTAATAGCATCTATGGCGACCCTTAAAGGTGCAACAGACCTCTCCAAGAATTGAATTTTGTCCAAGGCATTGCGAAGATCCTCTTGGGTCTGGGTCAGAGACTGCACAAGCTCGCCTGAATACTCTTCTTTCTGCTCCAGCAAGGATTTTAAACTCCTAGCTTCTTCTGAGACACGGGACAACTGCTCAGCAAATGAAGACTCAAGAATGCTCTTGTCTTTGTCCGCCTGGTTAGAAGAAGCCTTCTCCACTGCCAACTCCGCTGCATGACTCTCATCTGCCGCTCCAAGGTACATTTTTCTTCCTCTAAGGCCTCCATGTCGAGCCTTAAGCATTCATATTGCCCCATCCAGTTATCAACTTCAGCACGCCACTCTTTTATTTCTTGCTTCGTGTTAGAATCCCTCTTCATGAGCTCCATGCCTATAAGATTGATATACAAAAAGGAAATCAGTTAAATAGGACAATTACATGTACGAGCATGAAATACAAAAGAATATACTTTACCTTCAAAGATGTATGGACGACCTCATTAGCCCAGGTAAGAGAACTATGGATATCCAGTTTGGTCCTCTCTATTGAGCCTATCAAGGGCTTCAACCACACCTCAGGCTGACCAGATTTCTTAAAAAGACTCCCACCAGCTGGAACCTCTATTATAACTTGCCGATCTCCCTGCAGGAAGACCCTACTTCTCTGACAGAAGGCACGGAAGCAGGCAGAGATGTAGAAGCCACGGGCATGGAAGTCTGGGGAGCTGAGAAAGCCACGGGCAAAGTAGTAACGGGAGCAGTAATAGACAAGGGAGCGGAGGAGGTAATAGGAGCAGATGAAGGAACTTCTCTAAAAGAAGGAGGAAGAACGACCAAGGGAGATTCATTAACATCAAGCACGGAAGACACTTCCACGGGTGTAGACTCATCGTCTAAAATAACCTTCCTTCTACGTGACCTGTGCACCAAGGTGTCCTCCTCCTCTTCTTCTTATTCTAAGGTCCTAGACCCACCAACCTTCCTCTTCAAAGAAGAAGAACCAGCAATAATTTCCTGGGCTTGAGTCAGGGACATTTTTGAAACAGGCACAGCAGACACTCCACGGATAGGAAACCCTATAAAAAATAAAACGTTAAAATGAGAAAGAGATTCGAGCAAGGAAAGAAACAAAAACAAAAGCTTCACTTACTGTGAGTTTTCACTTTCCAACCGTACTTCCAGGATAAGTAGTTCCAAGACCTTTATTCCAACGGAGCAATCGACAACAACTTTTCTACCCAACCACGGATACTAGAGACATTCTCAACAGTACCCATGATTTCTGAAAGAAGAAAAAAAACAGCTACGGTGTTAATAAAACACTAAAAGAAAAAAGGAAGAATAACGAATGTGAGCTAAAATGTACTCACGTGCATGATTCCACTTCTCGGGGAAGGGAATATTTTCGTTACCTACTAAACCAGCAGTGGGCACAACAATGTACCGAAGGTACCAACCTCTATCCTTATTGTCTTCAGGGGTTACCAGCACTCTTTTACTCCTGGCAGCCAGAGTAAAAATCCCTTGATGAAATAAGGCAGGAGAATAAAGATGAATTATATGATTAAAGGTAAAAGGAACCGAGGCTAAAGTATCTAAACATCTGAGACACGCAACAACCCGCCACACAAGAGGACCAACTTGTCCTAAGCATATTTTGAAGAAACGATAGAATTCGATGATGACTGGATCAATAGGAGGTTTAAACCCTAAAGTAAAAGGGTAGGTATAAACTTAAGAATACCCCGTCTTGTAAGACGCTATTCTTTGGCTCTCACTTGGAATGATGATAGGAAAATCAGACTTCCAAGAACATTCCCTTCGAACAAGGGGAATTAAACCTTCAGTAATAAGGGTAGGGTACCTATCAGCACTATGAAGGGATAACGACTAATCAACAAGGACCTGACTATCCCTAGTGAAGGTAAACTCAGCAGGAATGATTTCATCCACTCGTGGTTCGTGTAAGGGTTCATGATGTTCTCTACCCCTAGACGAAGATCTGGAAGCCCTAGCTCTTGGAGAAACTAAAGACCTAGCAGAAGGAGGGGAAGTAATCTGGGAAGAAGAAGAACCTCTTAAGGGAGTAGAACCTAAACTCCTCAGTCGAAGGGGTCAAATCATCCACATTTATCACTCCTTTAGGTTGGTTCGATGAAGACATATTTACGAAGACAAGAAAAAAAATCTTTACAAACAAAGAAGACAAGTTAGAAGTGTTTCGTGAAAGTAAAGAAAAGAAAATAGGTATTTATACTTGAAGACAACCGTCAAACATGGGAAAAAACAATGATGAGAAAGTCATAACTGAAGGTGTCACTTCGTGACTGATGTAGCCGCAAAAAGCCCTAAAAGGCATCGAGTAACTGCAGAACCAATCCAGAGGGAACACGTGGCTTGAGCATTAGATGGAAGTGACAAGAAACGCCTATGTTCAGAGAAGGATACAATGTTTCGAGGTGAAACAACGGCAAAATATTTCTGCCATAAATGCATATCCACTTACCAAATATTAATCGATAAATAAATGGTAAGTGGGGGGACTATCTGTATCGGTCAAAAAAGAGTTTTACACGTATGATAATTCTTGATGACTCAGCCGGCTACGTGGACCAAGGAAAACATGACAGATGGACATGATTCTATAAAGAGGTGCGAAGAAAAGAGACACGACTCAATAAACCTACGGAGTAATCAGCTACGAGAAACTCAACCTAATTGAGACAAAGGAAGAGACACGGTCAGAATGAATCCGTCAAAGCTACAGGCAGATTCATAGACCCTCAATTAATGACTCACGCATTACACAACCTTCATGCAACAATTACGGTCATTCTATGTAATGTCCCATTAATGTAATAATTAGTCATTAATGAGCGATCATTGTAAGAGGTAGACGTTGTATTAAGAAATTCCCTATATAAGGGAATAAAACATAACTTGTAAGGGCATCTGAACTACGAATACAATACATTTTACTTTTCTGTGCATCATATTATTGTCTATTTACTTACTCATTTTTATTTATAATTATTTCCTGGATTATCAGAAACCCGTGCTCATCCTAAAAATAGATTTTTTCAAAGGATCTAATTCTTTGGTTAAACAGTAATATTGCGGGGCGTCACATATATCACCCTTATTTCTCATGTTGCGGTATGCAACCTGATCCCACATGTCCTCTCTCATTTCTCATTGTTGTCGCGTGCAACCCGCTGTCACCAAACAATCACATCTCTTTATTTATCAACAAAAATATTTCACAATTTAGGTCAAAGCCTTTCACAATATTTATGACTCAACAATTGTAAGCAGAAAGCTATACTATTCAGAAATTTCACCAATTATCACTACACAGAGAAACCAACCGAAATGTATCATGAAATACTGACCACCAGCTCAACCATTTATGTACCACAATGAAGTTAAGGAACAATTAATACTCCCAAATAAGTGAAACAATATCTAACAAAAAAGTAAGCAAAACAAGTAGACATGGAGACATCAATGATCATGAAACAATTATCATAGGAGTAAAATAAATTGGAAATGGGGAAGGGGACATTTTAAACAGATAATTTCGTGGTGCATAGATACTCGTCACTTTTTGCGTCCTTCTTAGCCTATATTAGTGTCCACACATGCCAGAGTTTTCATGCAACTCCTATGATCTCGAATATTACTTTTAAATTTACTTCCCGTTAATTAGCCACAATATGTTCCACTCTCCTTTGGAGTGCTTACAATGTTGTTGTGAGACTGCTGTTACACGACCATTTCCTCTTTAGGTCGTTGTGATTAGGTTGAAGCCTTCTTCCTTATTTCCTCAGCTAGTCATTTGTTGTAGTACTTAGGGAGAACCCTTGACTCTTGTAAAGCTGTGAGCTTATTACGGACCTTTTGATGTCATTCCTTGCCTATAATCATCCATAGTGGCTTACCTTCGTGTTCTTGTGCTTGTAGGGTTGCTTCTGAACTGATATTTTGACTGTCTTCCCAGTGACATTCTCTCTTTTTTTTTCTTTTTTTTAAGTAACACTCATATGGTACCTTTAATTACCCCAACTCATATCTGAATATTTCTCAAGGATCACGATTTCATATCTGCGAGACTGAATTCCTTATGTTGGGGTTCACTATGTTTGTCTTGCATGATCTATTGATTTGTCTGTATCTTCTTGTCTATCCACAACTAGGCGCTTCCTGAATCAACTAATAACTACTTGTTGGCCCATTCTCATATCTATATTCCGCGTAATCTCTCTTGGGTTATTTCGTTGTCCTAACTTACCTCTCACACCAGCTCCTTACGTATCAAGTGTTCATTCACACTTATTTATCAATAACATCCTAGGGGAACCCTTACTGCCTCTTCCCGGTGTTGTACTTGCATAATGTTCTGGAGTCATAGCACATCTGTAGGATTTGGATAAGTTCAATCTCATTCCTTTTTCATATTTATCGCATTCCTCCTTTACCATTCCATAATTGCTAAAACCACTTAATTTTGACTTAATGCCACATCACTCCATATCCCCCCCATTTAGGGGAGTATTAACATTTAGTGCTATGATAATCTACATATAAATGTCTCACCTCTTCATCTTTGGCGTCTTTTCACATTATCGATGACCCTTACTCGACTTGTGGTGATCTTCTATACCAAGGATAATAAATTTCTGTACTCGCGAGGGTGACACTTGGTGTAACTGGCACATACAGTCCCTTAAGCTTAAATTTGCTCATATTGTTTGCTTTAGGGAAGTGTCTTCCTGAATGACCATTCTCAGAATTTCTCATAAATCTTCTTCTGTTGTCCATTCTATTACTTCCGGAACACAATATGAAATTTTCATGATGCCAACCATTGTAAAATCACTCAGTCCCTAATTCATGTTTACTTTATCTTTTTCACCAATCCACACTAATTTCTATTACTCTGGGGTCTAACTTTTCCTTCTAGTAATTACGTCAGAGTCACGAACTTATTTCTCGAAATGAGGATGTGACTTCATGACCTATACTCTTTTGTTGCCTCATGGCCTGTTACCTCTCGTATTTCCCTTCACTTGACTATAGACTCTGTAATATTGTCATTTTTTTTATCTACCGTTGTCATCCATGTACCACATATTACTCATACTGCTTCATTAACTCTCTTCTTATTTTCCTGCTAACATTTCTGTCAATCACTTTACTCCGAAAACTTCGACAAGACATTCCTTTGCATTTTAGCTTTCCTTGCTCCATCCACGGGCTCTTCGGGTTGCTTAATATTCCCTCCCTACTAAGGACGGGACCCATAGTAAGGTAATATTTATCCATTCTAGGCTTCCAGTGCCTATGTTTGTATTACTCATAACCAGATGTACTATCTTAGAGTGCACCATCTGGGTATCTTACGAGGAGATATATTAGCATATTTGCAATATCCTTCGGAAATGTCAACTGATGCAGTCGCAAACAATCAATCCATCATTTTGGGTTACTCTAACCCCAACCGGATCCTGATATCCCGTCCTTCTCTTAAAATACACCCGATAGCTTCCGTAGGGCATAAATGAGATGGGTATGGTCAATTATACATACCTCTGTTACTGTTAAAGGTAACTAACAATGCTTATATCTCTTTTCCTGAATTGTAGATAATGATCATCTTCACTAACTGGGTACCTCGTTCCCTTCTTCATCTTGCTTTTTTTACTTGTTGAAACTTGCATCTATCTTCTGAATCTCTTATTGCTTTTCACCGTAAGAGTGGATAGACGTTCTTTCCTTAGGGATCCTTATCAAGAAATTTACATGTCTTAGTACACACATGATCTGCTAGAGACCTTACATTTACTCATCATAAGAACCATGCAAAATCGAGTTTCTCTGACTCAACTCTTCCATAACAATATCTCTTACCAACCGTCTTTCTAGATGTAGGCATCGTCATAAGATAGAGTTAAGGAAATTGAGTTCTTACAACTGACCTCTACCACATGATCTAGAGTAAGAAGAAAGAGTGACAGCCCTAAATGCCCTATAGCCTCCTGCATATAAGTGTGGTGCACAACACACCCATAAACAAGACTCTACTAGACACAACTTGTAGACTCCCTAGGACAGAACTGCTTTGATACCACTTTTTTCACGACCCAAACCGATGGGCCGCGATGGGCACCCGGTAACTTACTCAACCGAGTACCAACGTAACATATCTTTCTTATTACATCATGATATACACGTGACATATGGGCGTAATAGACCAACATGATCATTTATAAACTCAAAACATAGGTCGATAAGGCCGTACAAGTATCCGTATACATAACATCTGTCTACAAGCCTCTAAGAGTACATAAGTATCATAAAGGTGGGGACAGAGCCCCGTCATACCAAACAATACACATCTAAATCATACTGACCAAACAAGAAACTCCGGAGCAAATGGAGTGCACCAACACCTTCCACTGAGCTGATCGCCTACTTGGAGGACTTTCGACCTGTATATCGAGACCTACGGGCATGAACGCAGCATCCCCAGGCAAAAGGCACATAAATAAGTGTGTAACAGACATGGAAGAAATATAGAATAAATGACTCAACATGTAATTCTGGATAACTCTGTAAATCATGAAATAATTATAGTGTCATGCATATGCGTATGAATTTCATGTCGTGCATAGGTACATGTTTCATAACAACATCAGTCCTCTGAGGGCATCCCATCATATCATCTCGGCCACTATGGGCAAAATCATCAACGTATACCAACTGATCAGGTGGTGGTGCGTATATAGCGCCATAACCCTTCCCATATCCCATATACTTACATATATATATATATATATATATGTAAGTATATGGGATATGGGANTATATATATATATATATATATATATATATATATATATATATATATATATATATATATATATATATATATATACGCGTATATAACGCCATCCGATCATGGGTCAATGTGCATGTATAAATGCATGAAATGTATATGAAATACGTTAATAAGATCTCTCGGTACGTCATAAGACTATTATGTCTCTGATTAATAAACTTTACCAACTTACATATTTTTGATACCCATGAACAGATAATAGAATAATACACATGGGAGAATAAGAATATACACATCTCTAAAATTTCTACGAATAGAGTAATTTATGGAAGTTATGCATTTGCTCATTTCGCTTGTGTCGTACAGATCATGCCAAAAAAAGAAAGAAGAGATAGACTTAACATATGTGGACCGATTCTCTTGACAATCCCTCCAATTATTATCATGCCATTCCTCTCAAAATTCTGTAACTTCATATCTTACCACTTTTACCCAACCATAAATGGAAAGCAGCATAAGAATGAGGACTTTAAGTGACAAGAAAGCACCAACTAAAATGCATAAGTATAATTGCGCAATGTCTATTAAGAGATCCTTAAGTTTTATCATGCTAGGATATCTTATCATTTTTGTCCATGCGAGCAACTACACCACAAACTTAGCAAAGAGAACTATGGAAAGATTTGACCCACAAGGAAAATGATTATAGAAGTAGTATGTTGTTCTTCAGAGCAAACAAATGTTGTCCAACTATATGTGAGCGGATAATCTCTTCTATTATTCAAAGCTTAATATTTGGACTAGTAAATGTGCTAGAAAGGAATCCAATTGTGTGAAAAGCATAACCTAAAAGTTTTAAACTATTGGAAAGAGAAGTATTCTATTCAAACACGCATCTCCTCACCAAATCATATATGTTGTTGCCACCTAATGTAATAAATCGTGAGTCACAATTGTGTTAAGGAAAAATCCACCACGTTTTGTCTTTATCCAAAATGTTTTGGGCAATTACCAATTACCCGTATAATTAATAATTATCTCAACATACTTAAAATACTACTCAGTTTTAATACAATTTATATAATTTACCATAATATACTTTACTATTATGTCCATGAGGTACCTTGTATGGAACTAGTCCATAAATACAGAGTATTAATGCTCGGCCCGCATTTTTATCCCAACATGTCAAACTTGGACGAAAATTCCTTTTCTTTGACTTGCTTCCCCTCTCACCTTCACGAATTTACTCATTACTTGTTTGAAATAGCATAATCCTTATTATCTCAAAATAAGATTTTTCATAGACTGATGTCAATTACCTTACGACAAATTCAATCGTACAATACTATAGGGTGCAACATCATCGTAATTTAATATTGCAAAGCGTAACATCATCGTAATGTAGTACTGAAAGGTGTAACATCATCGTAATATAATACTGCGGGACGAAATATCGATGAATTGTATTGGTAAAAAAAGATTTTCGCACATATGATAATTCTTGATGACTCAGCCGGCTATGTGGACCAAGGAAAACATGACAGCTGGACATGATTCTATAAAGAGGTGCGAAGTAAAGAGACACGACTCAATAAACCTACGGAGTAATCAGCTACGAGAAACTCAACCTGATTGAGACAAGGAAGAGACACGGTCAGAATGAATCCGGACAAAGCTACGGGCAGATTCAGAAACCCTCAATTAATGACTCACGCGTTACACAACCTTCATGCAACAATTACGGTCATTCTATGTAACGTCCCATTAATGTAATAATTAGTCATTAATGAGCGATCATTGTAAGAGGTAGATGTTGTATTAAGAAATTCCCTGTATAAGGGAATAAAGTATAACTTGTAAGGGCATCTGAACTACGAATACAATACATTTTACTTTTATGTGCATCATATTATTGTCTATTTACTTACTCTTTTTTATTTATTATTATTTCGTGGATTATCAGAAACCCGTGCTCATCCTAAAAATAGCTTTGGTCAAAGGATCTAATTCTTTAGTTAAACAAATTGGTTCCGTTACCAGGAACTCTAATAATTTTTGTTTGCTTTTCAAGCGATAACCTCTGAACTATGTCGAACTCCAACGACAACAACCAGCAGAGAAATGGAACCCCGGTTCCATCACCTTTAGGAACCCCACGTAGTTCAAGGGAACAATCCCCAGAAAGATCCAATAATAACAACGATAATAATGATCAAACGGTATAACAAGATCGGGTAAAGCAAATGATTGCAGAGTATGTGGGCCAAGCTTTGCAAGAATTTTCAAGTGGATTACCAGCGGCATCACCTGCATCACTGACACCACCTCCCAATAACACTATCATCGTGGAAAATCCTCAGTCTGGGTTGGTAAACTCAGCTAGGGATGACACTCCCAACGAATCTCTCGAAGCAAGACCAGGTATGACTAGTAACTCTGAATTATAAAATTTTCTACTAACCTTGCAGAAACAGGTGAATGAACAAAATGATCGAATCGAGCAAATTCCTAGAGTACCACCTGTTATCAAAGGCATTGATGTTGATAGATATTCTCAACAACCATGGAAACCAAGCGCAGCAACCTTGCCTATACCCAAGAAGTTTAAAATACCTGACTTTCCTAAGTATGACGGAACAACTGACCCACGCGACCACATGACTGCTTTTACCACCGGAGTAAAGGGCAACGACTTAACAGAACAAAAGATTGAATCTGTCCTTGTCAAAAAGAGAAACACTTACCAAAGGAGCCCTAACCTGGTATTCTCTTCTCCTTGAAAATTCTACCGATTCTTTTGCTGAGCTTGCAGATTCTTTCATAAAAACACACTCTGGTGCGCAAAGAGTCGAGAAAAGAATGGAGGACATATTTAAAATAAAGCAAGGTGACACGGAACTACTCCATGAATTTGTAGATAGGTTCTAACGAGAAAGAATGCAACTACCAAGGGTGCCTGATAATTGGGCAGCCATGGCATTTGCAAGTAATATAAATGACAAAAGCTTAGAAGCCACGAGGATAATCAAAGAAAGCTTGAGAGAATTCTCAGCTACAACGTGGAACGATGTTTATAACAGGTACAGTACTAATATTCGAATAGAAGAAGATACTTGCTCATTCGAAAGACGAAGATCATACCAGATTTAGACGTTCCAAGTCAGACTGGAGATCAGGTAAAAACAGGTACGACCCTTACTTGGGACCATCGGGATGTGAAACTCGTCCCAGGTTCGAAAATACTAGGTCAAATTATAGACCACCAAGCAGAGATGCGGGCTCGTCCTCATCTACATCTATAAAGGATCGAGATGAACGACCTAGATGTAATGCACGAATTGGGGATCACACCTTTAATGTAAGTACCCCTGAACTTGTTTCAATATTAAGAAATATGGGTGATAAGGTTCGATGGCCCAAAAAAATGTGGTCAAACCCAACTAAAAGGAATCCAGATTTCTGGTGTGAATTCCATAATGATCATGGACATAAGATTGCAGATTGCAGGTTTTTACAAGGTGAAATAGAACAATTATTGAAACAGGGCTATTTAACAGAATTGTTTAGTGATAAAGGTAAACAGGCATACATGAAGAACAGGCAGGAGCCCCCGAAGCCTCCATCTCCAAAAAGAACCGTCAACGTGATACATGGAGGAGAGGAAGTAAACGGAATAGTTTGCAAATTAGCCTCGAAGGTCACAGTTACACATGGAAAGCGGGTTCGAGAAAATTCGGACGTAGATGATATAACCTTTGATGATGCAGATTTCAGCGGACTAATGCTCCGCCACAACGATGCTCTGGTAATATCCTTACTCATTCATGACACTAACATTAAAAGAGTGCTGATTGATCTAGGTAGTTCAGTCAACATTATCTTGCTAAGAGTCGTGGAAGAAATGCTCTTGGGAAATCAGGTGATCCCAAAGGCACGAGCCATATCACGGTTTGACAACTCTACAGTGATAACCAAAGGAGAAATCGAACTTAGCACTTATGCCGAGGAAGTAACTAAAAACACCAAATTCCAAGTCGGTGATACTGACACGGCTTATAACGTAATCATGGGAAAGCCCTGGATCCACGACATGAAAGCAGTACCATCTACCTTGCATCAGGTAATAAATTCCCTTCAGAATGGGGAATCAGACAGATTAGAGAAGATCAACAAATCTCTAGAAATATAAATTTTGTGGTGTATTATAACAAAAAAGTAGAGACGGAAGAATCGGAAGATATGGAAATCTCCCAGGCAGATGTTACCGGCCAAACAGGTACGGAAAAAATCCATTGACCAAATAGGTAAGAAAGAAGTAAGTGTTCAAATAGATACGGAAGAAGATACTCACGAAAAGGTGAATCAAGTCACCACGGAAGATAAACTGGACCACACTGATGTAGATTCCAGAACGGACATCATTCATGAACCGGAGGAAGAGGAGAACATCAAAACAACTGCGGAAGAGCTCGAAGTTGTTCCATTGTTTGAACAAAAACCTGAACAGAAAGTGTATGTAGGCACGAGGTTGAGCCCGGTCGAAGAGGTAAGTTAATTGATTATTTAAAGGCTAACGCAGATTGCTTTGCATGGTCCCACTCAGATATGACAGGTGTCCCACCAGAAGTGATGACTCATAAACTAAATGAAGATCCATCCTTCGTACCTGTTAAGCAGAAGAAAAGAAAGCAAGGACCATTCAAGAACCAAGTGATTGACGAAGAGGTACAGAAACTCTTGAAGATTGGTTCGATACGAGAGGTAACGTACCCTAACTGGCTAGCTAACACTGTGGTAGTACCTAAAAAGAATGGAAAATGGAGAGTATGCATAGATTATACTGACTTAAATAAAGCATGCCCCAAAGATTCATTCCCATTACAACATATAGATCAAATGATTGATGCCACCACCGGTCATGAATTGTTAAGCTTTCTAGATGCGTATTCTGGTTATAATCATATTAAAATGGATCCCTCAGACGAGGAAAAAACCTCTTTTATTACAAACAGGGGGACTTATTGTTATAAAATCATGCCTTTTGGCTTAAAAAATGCTGGTCTATCAAAGTCTAGTGACCAAGATATTCCAGGAACATCTGGGAAAAACGATGGAAGTTAACATCAATGACATGCTGGTAAAATCAACACGGGTGGAAGACCATTTCCAGCACCTCTCTATTACCTTTTACATTTTACGCAGGTATAATATGAAGCTGAATCCAGAAAAATGCGCTTTTGGCGTAGAATCAGGTAAATTCTTGGGTTTCCTTGTATCAAACAGGGGAATAGAGGCAAATCCTGATCAAATTAAAGCTATAGAAGAAATACCTGATGTACTTATAAACAAAAAAGAAGTTCAAAGACTAACGTGAAGAATTGCAGTCTTAGGAAGATTTATTTCCAAATCTTCCGAGAAAAGTTTTAAATTCTTTGCAGTTCTAAAAAAGTCAAATTGGTTCGAATGGATTGAAGAATGTCGACAGGATCTCAAAGACCCAAAGGCTTATCTATCAAAACCTCTGTTGCTGTCAAAGCCAAAGGAGGGGGAGAGGCTGTACGTCTACCTTGCCATCTCGGAAATTGAAATTCTCGTGCGGTATTGGTAAGGGAGGATAAAGGTATACAATCTCCTATTTATTATGTAAGAAAGACATTACTAGATGCTGAAACTAGATATCCACATCTAGAAAAGTTAGCCTTAGCTCTAATCATGGCATCTAGAAAATTAAGGTCATACTTTCAATGTCATTCAATCACAGTTGTGACCTCGTATCCATTAAGAAACATATTGCATAAACAAGAACTATCAGGAAGATTAGCCAAGTTTGCCATAGAATTAAGTGAGCATGAAATAATATATCAGCCTAGGACTGCAATCAAGTCTCAGATCTTAGCTGATTTTGTCACTAACTTTAGTAATAGCATTGTTCCTGAAGTGGAAAAAGAGTTACAACTCTTTAACGGTGCTAATTAAAGTATATGGACCCTATTTACCGATGGCTCTTTCAATATAAAAGATGTCGGCTTAGGCATAGTCTTAATATCACCCACAGGTGAAAAGACACGACAGTCTATCAAATGTTATCCTATAACTAAAAATGAAGCAGAGTACGAAGTTGTCATTGTAGGAATAGAACTCGCACGAGTACTTTATATCGAGCAAATCGTAATCAAAAGCGACTCTCAACTGGTAGTAAATCAGATGCAGGGGACTTACATCGCTCGAGAGACTCGGATGCAACAATACTAGAAAAAAGGCACGAGAGCTCGTGAGACAATTCAAAACATGGAAGGTAATACAAATACCTAGAGAGGAAAATGCAGAAGTAGATGCATTAGCTAACCCCGCAGCAGTCACGGAAGTAACAAACAAAGACAATGCAATTGTCGTTCATCTATTCCATTCAGCGATCGACCAGGACAGAAATGAGGTAACTTTCAACAATTTAACCTAGGATTGGAGAAACGAAATCTTAAATTTTTTTTGCAAAATGGCACCGTACCTGAACACAAGAAAACAGCTCAAGCACTTCGCCTCAAAGCTGCACGGTACTGCCTCATTCGCTACTCATTATATAGCAAGATGTTCGGAGGGCCCCTAGCAAAATGCCTCAGACCTAACCAAACGGAGTTCGTGATAAAAGAAGTCCACGAAGGACACTGTGGAAATTACTCAGGGGCGAGATCCTAGGTAAAAACCCTAACCACAGCTGGGTACTATTGGCCTAAGATGGAAGAAGAGGCTGAGAACTTCGTATCCAAATACGACAAATGCCAAAGGTTTACCAATAACATGCATCGACCAGCGGAATTATTGCATCCAATAATATCCTCATGGCCCTTCATGAAATGGGGTATGGACATAGTGGGACCTCTTCCCACAGCTAAAGGATAGGTACGATTTTGCTCGTGCTAACCGACTATTTTACAAAATGGGTAGAGGAATAAGCGTTCAAACAGGTGCGAGAAAAGGAAGTTAAAAGCTTCTTATGGAGAAACATAATATGCCGCTTTGGGATACCAAATGAGATCGTGTGTGATAATGGCCCACAATTCATAGGCTCGCAAATCATAGAATTCTTCGAAAGATGGCAAATCAAATGGATCACTTTAACGCCATACCACCCCGTGGCTAATGGTCAAGCTGAGTCAACGAATAAAGTCATCATCAACAATCTAAAGAAGCGGCTAGATAAAGCCAAAGGAAACTGGCCTGATGAGTTACCAGCGGTACTATGGGCATACAAAACAACTTCAAAAACAGCCACGGGAGAAACTCCATTCGCACTTGTCTATGGCTCAAAAGCCTTAATACCTGTGGATATTGGCGAACCAAGCATAAGGTTTAAAACAGCCACGGAGGAAGCAAACGACGACGAATTGAGGACAAATATGGACATGCTCGAACCACGAAGAGAAGCAACACTAATACGGATGGCAGCTCAAAAACAAATCATAAAGCGTTATTACAACTGTAATGCCCATCTCAGGTACATCAAGATTGGGGACTTCGTCCTCAAAAAAGTCTTTCAATCAACGAAAGAAGTAGGCACAGGAAAGCTAAGTCCAAACTGGGAAGGACCCTACAAAGTCTGAGGCATAGATGGGAAGGGCGCCTACGAGCTGGAAGCTATGGACGGCAGAATCCTACCAACAAGTTGGAATGCCATCCACTTGAAGAAGTACTACTTCTAAGGAAATGAAGTTGATACCCCCGGTCAGGTATCACACGTTCGATTTTATTTTGAACATTTAAAATTTTACTAACCTTTTTAGATGATAGGCATAAAGCTAACTCATCACCAGATGATGATATTAGACCTGCAAAGACACGGGGAAGTAACTGAATTCCCGGTCTAGGGTTACACTTTCTGATGGACGTTCTAAAGGGTTAAGCAATCATCATCTAAAAACTATATATCTTCGAGTCCCGCATGATTTTCCTTTTCAGGAAAAGAACCACAAGGAAGGAATAGTCAAGTGCTCGAGATTTCATTCTTCAAAGCTCAAACACTTGGGGGACTATACAGTATGGAAGGCTAAGACGAAGCAAAGAAGACTATCAAAAAGTCAACAATCGAACCTAAAGATCCATCTACCCAACAAGTCAAGTGATACGAGCAGAATCGAAAGAGCCGAAGACACAAATACAAAGCTGAAGACTCAAATACAAAGCCTGATCCAAAAAACCTTCGAACATGTTTAGGTTGGAAGGAAAAATATTAGCTACGAGGAAGAAATTCACATCTTTGTACTTATTCAAAAGAAAATTGTTATAACCAAAAACAGTTATGGATAAAATATCATCATCATTGTACTCATTCAAAAACTGTTGTAACTAAAAATAGTTACGAAATCTTAGTACTCACATGTAAAACTGTTATCAAATAAAATAGTTACGGATGAAAAAGCATTTCCTCGTGATCATTGAAAACTGTTACGAACGAAAAACAGTTGTTCTCTTGTATTAACTCGAAAAGACTGTTACATACGAAAAACAGTTACGAAATACAAGTGCACATCAAATCTATTAAAAGAAAACATTTGCAACATTAGTTTTAGACGATAATCGAACACATGTAAAATGTTGTGGAAGTTCAAACAAAAAACATTCCTCAAAAACATTCTTAAACATGTTAAAAATTCCGATCACTCTATTGCATTATTACACCATTATGAAGTTGAGACGTCTTCTTCATTAAGTGTCAATCAAAAAGGGGCCTCTTTCATAAATTTTGCCTACTACAAAAAGGCACACATTTTATATGATACCGTGCCTATTACAAAAAGGGAGTAATCTAAAGCATTCTATATGCAAAACTCAGAGGTAAAACTAAAACCTCAAAAAATAAAGCATGCAAAAGACTTAAAGAGTAGAACAGAGACTCAGTAACAAAATCATATTTTGCATTGATATGATAAAACAACTAAGTAAAAACTAAGTATTAAATTTATACTTAGCCGAATATATTGTATTTACATTAAGGTGCCCCTAAGTTTTCAGTTGGGAACTTTAAAATATCCAAACTTACCCCCGATGGAGGTGGGGGTAACCACCAATCAAATAAAAAAAAAGAAGGGGAACCAACATCTTAATTGTCTTTGGAAGGGGGATCAACTTCTTCGCCAGCAGAGGAAGCAGGAGCAGTTGGAGACGAGAGGACTTGAATAGCAGGAGCCTCATCTTCGGGTGAAGAGAGATTCTGACCTTGTTTATCTTTATCCATGGCTTCTTTGATTTTATCCATTTTAGCGTTAAGGTCGATACCCTCTTGACTCATTTCCGTCAATGTGTCAAGGCGAGAATTCATATACGCCCAACTGACATCGACAGTTGCCGCCTCCTCAAGAGCTTGGTAATCCTTCTTCCATATCATAATCTCAGCTCTCAGCCCGTCCCTCTCAGCCTTAATAACATCTTTGGCGACCCTTAGAGGTGCAACAGACCTCTCCAAGAATTGAATTTTGTCCAAGGCATTGCGAAGATCCTCTTGGGTCTGGGTCAGAGACTGCACAAGCTCGCCTGAATACTCTTCTTTCTGCTCCAGCAAGGCTTTTAAACTCCTAGCTTGTTCTGAGGCACGGGAAGAATGCTCGGCAAATGAAGACTCAAGAATGCTCTTGTCTTTGTCCGCCTGGTTAGAAGAAGCCTTCTCCACTGCCAACTCCGCTGCCATGACTCTCATCTGCCGCTCCAAGGTACATTTTTCTTCCTCTAAGGCCTCCATGTAGAGCCTTAAGCATTCATATTGCCCCTTCCATTTATCAACTTCAGCATGCCACTCTTTTATTTCTTGCTCCGATCCCTCTTCATGAGCTCCATGCCTATAAGATTTATCTACAAAAAGGAAATCAGTTAAATACGGCAATTACATATACGATCATGAAATGCAAAATAATATACATTACCTTCATAGATATATGCACGACCTCATTAGCCCAGGTAAGAGAACTGTGGCTATCCAGTTTGGTCCTTTCTGTTGGGCCTATCAAGGGCTTCAGCCACCCCTCAGGCTGACCAGATTTCCTAAAAAGATTCCCACCAGCTGGAATCTCTATTAGAACTTGCCGCATCTCCCTGCATGAAGACCCTACTTCTCTGACAGAAGGCACGGAAGCATGCAGAGATGTAAAAGCCACGGGCACAGAAGTCTGGGGAGCTGAAAAAGCCACGGGCAAAGTAGTAATGGGAGCAGTAATAGCCAAGGGAGCGTAGGAGGTAATAGGAGCAGATGAAGGAACTTCTCTAAAAGAAGTAGGAAGAACGACCAAGGGAGATTCATTAACATCAGGCACGGAAGACACTGCCACGGGTGTAGACTCATCGTCTAAAATCACCCTCCTTCTACGTGACCTGTGCACCAAGGTGTCCTCCTCCTCTTCTTTTTATTCTAAGGTCCTAGAGCCACCAACCTTCCTCTTCGAAGAAGAAGAACCAACAATAATTTCCTGAGCCTGAGCCAGGGACATTTTGGAAACAGACACAGCAGACACTCCACGGATAGGAAACCCTATCAAAAATAAAGGGTTAAAATGAGAAAGAGATTCGAGCAAGGAAAGAAAAGAAAACAAAATCTTCATTTACCGTGAGTTGTCACTTACCAACCATACTTCCCGGAGAATAGTTCCAATACCTTTCTTCCAATGGAGCAATCGACAACAACTTTTCTACCCAACAACGAATAACAGAGACATTCTCAACAGTACCCATGATTGCTGAAAGAAGAAAAAAAATAGCTACGGTGTTATTAAAACACTTAAAGCAAAAAGGAAGAATAACGAATGTGAGCTAAAATGTACTCACGTGCACGATTCCACTTCTCGGGGAAGGGAAGATTTTCTTCACCTACTAAACCAGCAGTGGGCGCAACAACGTACCGAAGGTACCAACCTCTATCCTTATTGTCTTCGGGGGTTACCAACACTCTTTTACTCCTGGCAGCCAGAGTAAAAATCCCTTGATGAAATAAGAAAGGAGAATAAAGATGAATGAGATCATTAAAGGTAAAAGGAACTGAGGCTAAAGTAGCTAAACATCTGAGACACGCAACAACCCGCCACACAAGAGGACCAACTTGTCCTAAGCATATTTTGAAGAAATGACATAATTCGATGATGACTGGATCAATAGGAGGTTTAAACCCTAAAGTAAAAGGGTAGGTATAAACGTAAGAATACCCCGTCCATTAAAACGTTATTATTTGGTTCTCATTTGGAACGATGATAGGAAAATCAGACTTCCAAGAACATTCCTGCGAACAAGGGGAACTAAACCTTCAGTAATAAGGGTAGGGTACCTATCAGAGGGGATAACGACTGATCAACAAGGACCTGGCTATCCCTAGTGAAGGTAAACTCAGCAGGAATGATTTCATCCACTCGTGGTTCGTGTAAGGGTTCATGATGTTCTCTACCCCTAGACGAAGATCTGGAAGCCCTACATCTTGGAGAAACTAAAGACCTAGCAGAAGGGGGGAAATAATCTGGGAAGAAGAAGAACCTCTTAAAGGAGTAGAGCCTAAACTCCTCAGTCTACCACCTCTTTGGCCTCGCGTCAGAGCAGAAGAAGGGGTCAAATCATCCACATTTATCACTCCTTTAGGTTGGTTCGATTAAGACATATTTACGAAGACAAAAAAAAAAAACTCTTTACAAATAAAGAAGACAAGTTAGAAGTGTTTCATGAAAGTAAAGAAAAGAAAATAGGTAATTATACTTGAAGACAACCGTCAAACATGGGAAAAACAATGATGAGAAAGTCATAATTGAAGGTGTCACTTTGTGACTAATGCAGCCGCAAAAAGCCCTAAAAGGCTTCGAGTAACTGCAAAATCAATCCAGAGGGAACACGTGGCTTGAGCATTAGATGAAAGTGACAAGCAACGCCTATGTTCAGAGAAGGATACAATGTTTCGAGGTGAAACAGCGGCAAAATATTCCCGCCATAAATGCATATCCACTTACCCAATATTAATCGATAAATAAATGGTAAGTGAGGGGACTATCTGTATTGGTCAAAAAAGAGTTTCACACGTATGATAATTCTTGATGACTCAGCCGGCTACGTGGACCAAGGAAAACATGACAGCTGGACATGATTCTATAAAGAGGTGCGAAGCAAAGAGACACGACTCAATAAACCTACGGATTAATCAGCTACGAGAAACTCAACCTGATTTAGACAAGGAAGAGACACGGCCAGAATGAATCCGGACAAAGCTACGGGCAGATTCAGAGACCCTGAATTAATGACTCACACGTTAGACAACCTTCATGCAACAATTACGGTCATTCTATGTAACGTCCCATTAATGTAATAATTAGTCATTAATGAGCGGTCATTGTAAGAGGTAGACGTTGTATTAAGAAATTCCCTATATAAGGGAATAAAATATAACTTGTAAGGGCATCTGAACTACGAATACAATAAATTTTACTTTTCTGTGCATCATATTATTGTCTATTTATTTACTCCTTTTTATTTATAATTATTTTCTGGATTATCAGAAACCCGTGCTCATCCTAAAAATAGCTTTTTTCAAAGGATCTAATTCTTTGGTTAAACAGTAATATTGCGGGGTGTAACATATATCACCTTTATTTCTCCTGTTGTTGTGTGCAACCCGTTCCCACCTGTTCTCTCTCATTTATCCTTGTTGACGCGTTCAACCCGCTCCCACAAGACAATCACATCTCTTTATTTATCAAAAAAATATTTCACAATTTAGGTCAAAGCCTTTCACAATATTTATGACTCAACAATTGTAAACAGAAAGCTATACTATTCAGAAATTTCACCAATTATCACTACACCGCGAAACCAACCGAAATGTATCATGAAATACTGACCACCAGCTTAACCATTAATGTACCACAATGAAGTTAAGGAACAATTAATACTCCCAAATAAGTGAAACAATATCTAACAAACAAGTAAGTAAAACAAGTAGACATGGAGAAGTTGCTCCCACAATATCAAAAGACAAAAATTGACCCCGGGCTCGCTTGGTCTAAACTCGAGGTTCGGACCAAAACCCGTTTACCCATTCTTTCCCGAGCCCGGATATACAATTGGTTTTGGAATCCGATCTCAATTCGAGGTCTAAATTCCCAAATTTCGAAGTTTCTAAGTTCTACCCAAAAATCCCAATTGTTTACCACGAAAACTCTAGATTATAGGTTGAAATAAAAATTGTTAAGGATTGACAGGAATTAGTTAGGAATCACTTACCTATGATTTGGAGAAGTTTGAGCCTTTCGAAAATCGCCTATGGAGGTTTAGGGTTTGAGAGAATTTAAAAATAGGTGAAAATCCCGTCTAAAAGCGTAATTGAGCAGCTGCAGTTATCGCAAATATGATCAAGGGTTCGCAATTGCGAACCCTTCCAAATCCCTGCTGCCTTCGCATTTGCAACCTAAATGTCTCATTTACGACCAGTGGGCTTGCTGGGCAGTCTTCACATTTGCGAAGTAAATCTCGGATTTGCGAGGATGGCCTTCCCGGGCCTAGTTCGCATTTGTGATATAATGTCTCGCAATTACTAGGCCTATTAACTTTACAATTGCGAAGCCTGATCTCAAAATTGCGAGATCAGAGGCCTAGACAGACACCAGACACCAGCTATAAACTTTTCTAAGTCTAAACACTTCGTGGCCTATCCGAAACTCACCCGAGCCCTCGGGGCTCCAAACCAAACATGCACGTAAGTCTAAAAACATAATACGGACTTGCTCGTGTGATCAAATTACAAAAATAACATTTCAAACTACGAATTCAACCTCAAAACTCATGAATTTTCTCAAGAACACTTCAATTTCACTATTTCTCAGCCGGATGTTCGAATAACGTCAAATCAATTTCGATTCTCACCAAATTTCATAGATAGGACTTAAATATCTAACACACTTGTACCGGGCTCCGGAACCAAAATACGGACCCGATACTAATGAGTTCACACATTAATTCATTTCTTTAATTCCTCAAAATTCTAGCAAAACAATTTTCTTCAAAAATTGATTTCTAAAGGTAGGGACCTCGGAATTCAATTTTGGGAATACGCCCAATGTCCATATTTTATTTTAGACTTTACGGTACCGTCGGAACGCAGATCCGGGTCCGTTTACTGAAAATGTTGACCAAAGTCAACTAAAACTAAATTTTTAACTCTAAAAATTATTATTTCTCATATTTTTACATAAAAGCTTTCTGGTTTTCACGCTCGGACTGTGCATGTAAATCGAGGTAAATAAAATTTTGTCTTTTTAACGCTAATGAGCCTAGAATAATGTCTTAATTGATAAGATGACCATTTTAGTTCATCACAATATCCCCCTCTTAGACAAATGTTCGTCCTTGAACGGACAAAGAAAAATTACCTGAACTGACAAACAAGTGGAGATATCTACTCTGCATGTCCGATTCGGACTCCCAAGTAGTTGCCTCAACAGGCTAGCCTCTCCACTGCACTCGAACTGAAGTGTAACTCTTTTATATTGGAAAAATCATAAAGAGGAAATACTACCCATCTATTGGAAAATATTGGGCAGTCATTTAGAAATCATTGATTGAGGCTCATTATTCTTATCAATTGAAAATGTGGAAGAAGGTCAAGAAGAGTCCAACTCCAAGGGAGAAAGTGAGCTTTACTTTGAGGAATCAAGAATTGAACATCCGCCAACCGACTCCATGAGTATTAGTGATGCCAAGAAACATGAGGAATTAGATTCAACCGGTGTAATTGGGAATACGATTGAGATTGACTCTAGTCCGGAGAAAATAGAGGATGTCACAATCCGGGAAGAATTGCAATTTGGAGGGTTGACGTTGCATTCCAAGCATTTGTTTTTCCAATATTGGACTTGCGTAGTGATATGGAAATTGAACTACACGAGTCAAGGAGGGATTGCGAGGAGGAAAGGCAAGGGCCATACAATTTACAATTTGAAAGAACAACAAGGCAAAATGACATTTCCTCCCATGAAAGAAAAGAAGTGAAAAATGAAGAAATTAACACTTGGATTGATCATCTACTTACCACCCCCACCACTCGTGGTCACAAGCTTGACTTAAGGTTTGGCTTGAGATTTACATCTTTTTTGTTAACTAACTTGTCAAGTTTTAGAATTTTTCGAGTTGATTTGAGTAGGTCAGGGTAATGGAGAGCAACAAAACCAGTAGCTGAAAGTTGCAGAAGAACCAGCATTCGAATTTGCGAAAATCGCTTCGCATTTGCGAAACTGGCCAAACGCGTAAAATTGAGAAAAATGTCGCATTTGCGACCACTGCTGAAACCTGGAAGTTCGCAATTACGAACATGGTGTCGCAAATGCGAAATTAGAGGGGTTTTAATGGGGTTGGATCATTCATTTTAATTAACACTGCAAAGTCTTTTGAGACAAAAAGAAACTGATGATTGGTATTCTCCCAAACTTCAAACTCTCAAATTTCCACTCCAAGTGCAAGCATCCAGGTACGATCACTTAATCATTTCATCTTCTTCTTCTTCTTTCATTTATTTCTCAAAACCTAGGTTTCCAATAATTCCTTACAAAATAAAATATATATATTTTTTGCTAAATCGTGCACTGATTTATAGGTGAGGTTAGTTGAGAGTGTGAGCCCAATGCTATGCTAGAGATTGAGGAAGTTTGAGCACCCATGATTCTATTAAAATAGGAATGGTTTGAGTGTTGAGGTTCTTAGCCGAATCGTTGAAGTTTTTCTTGCAATTCGTGGTTATATATGATGTTTATTTCCTATTTGAGTGCCTAAAAATGATTGGGGTGTTTACAAGTGTGATTCATGGAAGAAATTTTCAGGCCTGAAACTATTCTAGGGACAGGGACGAAGGGTCGTAATTGCGATGGCCACTTTGCATTTGCGATCGTCGCATTTGTGAAGAGGTGGTCGCAATTGCGAATACTAGCAGCCCTTACCATCTTTGCATTTGCGAATTAATTTTTCGCATATGCGAAACCTGTGGAAACCTGATGCCTTCGCAATTGTGAAGAAAATGTCGCAATTGCGACATCAGAGAGCAGACACCTGCAGATTTGAAAATCTGAAAATAAATTTCTAAGGCTGGTTTCGACTGTCCAATCATTTCTTTGGCATATTTGAATTTTGCACATATTTCGTAGCCATACTACGTTTTCACTCCTATGCTTTGTTTATACGTACATAGACTGGAAATGAGCACTAACTCTTATGAATTCGTGCAAGACAGTCCTGTGGAGATTGAGGAAAATTATGACCAGCCCCGATCCTTGTGACGCGAGTGCCAGGAACGGTATTATGCTGAGTTAATCTCGAAGAAGTTGCTCCCGGAAAGTGGGATAGTGTTGGATAAGGTCTCGGAACGTCTTCCTGAGTTCTACCAGTGACTTATAGACGTGGGCTGGATCTATTTCACCCCTCAACCTTGCAGAGCCAATGAGCAGTGGGTGAGGGAGTTCTATGTAAATCTCCCGGCCATCAGGTTGAAAAAACCAAAGATGAGGATTCGCGGCAAAATGGTGCATTTCAGAGCAGAAGTTGTGAACCACGTGGATCACCTCCAAGACCACGATATGGACCCATTCCATGCAAAAGATTGTGTTCCATGGGATTGGTTGGTCTCCAAATTATGACCGGGTGTGGATGTTCGTTGGGCAGCGGAAAAGAGAGGGATCACATCCAAGGAGTTCACTGCTAAAGCTAAGATATGGCTGTCCAATTATGCAATCGCGTCTCTCCAGTGTCGAATATATAGAATGTACCTGTAATGAGAGCCCCGATGGTAGCATGCATTCTTGATGGTATTCCGCTCAATTTTGGTGAGATCTTCATCAATGAACTGAGGGAGTATCAGCATCTAAACGGTCCATCATTGATATTCCCATCCCTTATCACTAAGTTGTGCCAACTTGCTTGGGTTGAGGAGGATCTGTGGGATAACTGGATAGAGCCGGGAAAACCTATTAACCCTTTAAAGAAACGAGGAGAGGGCAGATCCGTCAAGAGCCAAAAGAGGAAATTGGGATTTTCTTCTCAGACCGAGCAGGTTAACCAGCCTTCATCTTCCACCGGAGGACCATTTGCTATGCTTCCTGAGGAAATGCGGCAGATTCGCAAGCTTGTAGCTAACCTTCCTCAGGGACCTGGGGAAACATCTGAGGGACCCTCTACATACATTTCAAAGAAAGACTTTCAAAAGTACCGTGATGACCAGAAGAAGCAGGGGGGTCACCTAAAGCAACTGGAGAAAGCATATACTGATTTGGCCACGACACACGGTGGATTGAGCTCTTCTCATGCCCAACTAGAAAATGCACACACCAAGATGAAGAAAATGGAGAATAGGAGAGATAAATTCTTCACCCGCATGTGGAAGGGTGTGAAGACACTATTGAAAGTTCTAAAGCCTCAAGATCCACTACCATCGACTGAGCCGAAAGAGGATGATGATACTTCAGTCCATTGGTCCGAGGAAGAAGGAGAAGAAGATGCGACGGAGTCCGACAGTGAGGAGAGCACTTGATGTAGTATTCGGGGAGCACCATTCACCATTTTATTCTATCTTGATTAGTTGCATTGGGGAAATTGCAACATTTTGAATTGGGGGTGGCTTCTTGTATAACTGTGGATGGGATGTTGTTTTGTTTCCAAGTGAATTGGTGTTTGTTGTTGTTTTCATGTGACGTTATTTGTTTTCATGTGAATTGTTATATTATATATGTCATATGTTTTATTTTGGTGGCGATATCCTTGGTTTTCTTTATGTTTTATTTTGGTGGCGATATCCTTGGTTTTCTTTTCACCACGGTCCTTTTTCCGAGCATGTCAATTTTCTTTTTGAATCGGGTAATCTTTTGGTAAAATTTTGTTTCGACTCATCCTGATGATGGATAGCTTGGAGACTTTCTTAAGGAAATTAGTCTTGTAGTTTGGATATAGTTTTTGTTAATTTAGGAAGAATAAGTGGTCTGAGTTGGAGTTGTGCCCATTGGCCAATTTGTGGCTTGCTTGATACCAACATGATTTAAACCTCGGCATATGAATTCTTGATTTTTTTGAAAAAGAAAATGATTGAAGTAAAGATTATTGTCACTTAATAAGTGATCTCCTTGAGATTCACTAGTTTCAATTGGGTTTTGGATTTGTATTCCACTTGAGTTTTCATGTGCCATGTGTGGTGAGATTTATTATGAAGTTCTCTTGCATCATTTGTAGTCTAGAATTTGCATGGGATGTGCTTCAAGGCGAAATCCTAGACTATCTTGGTTTGAAAGAATATGATATTAGGCCTTCCTTGGACTGCTATTATGCCTAAATTTCCTACCCGTACATATTTCCCTAGTCAACCCTTTTTTAGCCTTTAAAATTTTTCTTTGGCAACCATGTTACAAGTTGTCTGAGCAACGAGCTGAATCCTGCCCCTGTCGCGTCCTCTGATATGGCCTCGGCCTCTGCCCTTAGTAGGATGTGCTTCTGTTGGAAGACCTGATTGTTGGTAAGCGGAAGAAGAAGAAAGTGTCCTCGCCATTTGCAAGAGAATAGAAGAGTTCTATCAGTATTTGAGATAAAAAGAACCGCACGACAGAGTAGAAATAAAATGAGTTTGTTCCTAACTTCATATCTTCTGAGAGATAAGTACATACGTCTCCGTACCGATCCCTTAGACTCTAAGCTTGTTCGTGAATTGTGAGACCTACGCAACCTAGTGCTCTAATACCAACTTGTAACGACCCAAATTCCCAATCATCGGGATTGTTATGGCGCCTAACACCACACTTTCTAGGCAAGCCAATGTTAGAGGGATTCAATAATTAAAGCAATTAAAATATATTATTAGGGCTAAATTTAACAAATAAACGAATGTCGAATAGTGTGAGACATAATAAAACGTAACTCGAAGCTAATTATAATATCTAGCTACCCAGGGTCTGGAGTCACAATTCACGAACTACTAAAGAATACTACAAGTATTTGGCTGAAAGAAAATACATATGTTTGTCTTGAACCAAGTAAAATAGTAAATGAATATATGGGAGAAGACTCCAGGAATCTGTGAACGCCAGCAGATCTACCTCGTGTCTTCGTGAGAATAGTATCAACTAGTACTTCAACTTAGCTCTGGTTGGTACCTGGATCTGCACAAGAAGTGTAGAGTGCAATATCAATACAACCGACCCCATGTACTGGTAAGTGCCAAGCCTAACCTCGACGAAATAGTGACGAGGCTACGGCGGGGCATTTATAACATAATCTGGATACAATATATAATAAAGCAAGAAGGGAATAATAAACTAATTAAAAGTAACTTACAACGATTAATAAAAACACTCGTTTAACTTTTTCCAGATCTCAGTTATAACCAGTCCTCACGAAAATTTCCAAGTTTCAATTTAAAATAACGGTAAAAGTAGAGTATGGAAACAATAGAATAAAATAGTAATTTTTCCATTCTTTATCATATAATATATAAAACATGAATATCCTCCCTTATTGCTCCTTATTGCGGCGCGCAACCCGCTCTCACATGTCCACCCTTATTTCTCCTCCCAATATATCTCACCCTTATTTCTCCTGTTGCGGCGTGCAACCCGATCCCACCTGTCCTCCCTTATTACTCCTTGTTTCGGCATGCAACCCGCTCCTACCAAACAATTACATCTCTTTATTTATAAAAAAATATTTTACAATTTAGGTCAAAGCCTTTCACAATATTTATGACTCAACAATTATAAACAGAAAGCTATACTATTCAGATATTTCACCAATTATCACTATACAATGAAACCAACAGAAATGTATCATGAAATACTGACCACCAGCTTAACCATTAGTGTACCACAATGAAGTTAAGGAACAATTAATACTCCCAAATAAGTGAAACAGTATCTAACAAACAAGTAAGCAAAACAAGGAGACATGGAGGCATCAATGATCATGAAACAATTAAGACAGGAGAAAAATAAATTGGAAACGGGGAAGGGGACATGCTAAACAGATAATTTGGTGGTGCATAGATACTCGTCACCTCACCTATACACCACACACGTGAAATTTCACATCGCATTTAATTGGGGATTCCTATTCCCTCAAGTCAAGGTTAAATCAAACACTTACCTCGATCTCACAAGCAACTCACTGCTCAAGCACAACCTTTCCTTTAGAATTTGCCTCTAACCCGCTAGGATCAATCATAATTGGTTCAATATCATTGATTATTGATAAAGGAATTAACTTTAATGAAAAATTATGGTTTTCCTATGTTCTCCTATCAAAAGACAAAAATTGACCCCGGGCCCGCATGGTCTAAACTCGGGATTCATACCAAAACCCATTTACCCATTTTTTCCGAGCCCGAATATACAATTAGTTTTGGAATCCGTCCTCAATTCGAGATCTAAATTACCAAAATTTCGAAGTTCATAAGTTTTACCCAAAAATCCCAATTGTTTACCACGAAAACTCTAGATTCTAGGTTAAATCTTGTTAAAAGTTGTTAAGGATTGACAGGAATTAGTTAGTAATCACTTATCTATGATTTGGAGAAGTTTGAGTCTTTGGAAAATCGCCTGTGGAGGTTTAGGGTTTGATAGAATTGAAAAATGGGTGAAAATCCCGTCTAAAAGCGTATTTGAGCAGCTGCAGTTATCGCAAATGCGATCAGGGGTTCGCAATTGCGAACCCTTCGAAATCCCTGCTGCCTTCGCATTTGCGACCAGTGGGCTTGCTGGGCAGTCTTCGCATTTGCGAAGTAAATCTCGCATTTGCGAGGATGGCCTTCCTAGGCTTAGTTCGCATTTGTGATATAATGTCTCGCAATTACCAGGCAGGTTAACTTCGCAATTGCAAAGCCTGTCAAAATTGCGAGATCAGAGGCCTGGACAGACACCAAACACCAGCTATGAATCTTTTCTAAGTCTAACCACTTTGTGGCTTATCGGAAACTCACCCGAGACTTCGGGGCTCCAAACCAAACATGCACGCAAGTCTAAAATATTATACGAACTTGCTCGTGCGATCAAATCACAAAAATAATATTTAAAACTACGAATTCAACCTCAAAACTCATGATTTTTCTCAAGAACACTTCAATTTCACTATTTCTCAACCGGATGTTCGAATCACGTCATATCAATTCTGATTCTCATCAAATTTCACAGATAGGACTTAAATATCATAACAAACCTGTACCGGGCTCCGGCACTAAAATACGGGCCCGATACCAACGAGTTCACACATTAATTCACTTCTTTATTTCCTCAAAATTCAAGCAAAATTATTTTCTTCAACAATTGATTTCTAAAGCTAGGGACCTCGGAATTCAATTCCAGGCATACGAGCAAGTCCCATATTTTACTACGGTCCTCCCGGGACCGTCAGAACACAGATCTGGGTCCATTTACTGAAAATGTTGACCAAAGTCAACTAAAACAAAATTTTTAACTCTAAAAATTATTATTTCTCATATTTTTAGATAAAAGCTTTTCGGTTTTCATGCTCGGACTATGCACGCAAATCGAGGTGTAAATAAAATTTATCTTTTTAAAGCTAATGAGCCTAGAATAGTGTCTTAATTCATAAGATGACCCTTTTGGGTCATCACGAGTGTGAGGCGAGCTTTCAGAAGCTCAAGACAGCCTTGACTTCAGCATCGGTGTTGGTGTTGCCATCAGGTTCAAGATCTTTCACGGTATATTGTGGTGCCTTCTGTGTTGGGCTCGGAGCGGTATTGATGCAAGAAGGTAGGGTGATTGCATATGCGTCTCGGTAGTTGAAGATTCATGAGAAGAATTATCATGTCCATGACTTAGAGTTGGCAGCCATTGTTCACGCATTGAAGATTTGGAGGCACTATATTGATATACTATGACGTCACTATATTATACCATATGGGGAAGGCTAATGTGGTGGCCGATGCGTTGAGCAGGAAGGAGGTGAGTATGGGTAGCCTTGCGTTCATTCCAGTTGGTGAGAGGCCGCTAGCTTCAGACATTTAGACTTTGGCTAATCATCTTGTGAGGTTAGACATTTCATAGCGCAGTCGTATTCTAGCTTGTACAGTTACTCGGTCTTCCTTATTCGAGCGTATCAGAGATCGGCAGGATGATGATCCGCACTTGATGGTCCTTAGGAACACAGTTCAGCACGGTGGTGCCAAGCAGGTTACAGTTGGAGATGACGGTGTTTTGAGGATGTAGGGTCGAGTGTGTGTGCATAATGTTGATGGGCTTCATGATTTGATCCTTGAGAAGGCTCACAGTTCTAAGTATTCTATTCACCCGGGTGCTGCCAAGATGTACCAGGACCTGCAGCAGCATTATTGGTGGTGAAAGATGAAGAAAGATATAGTTGCTTATGTGGCTCGGTGCTTAAATTGTCAACAAGTGAAGTATGAGCACCAGAGACTCAGTGGTTTGCTTCACCAGATAGAGATTCCTGAGTGAAAGTGGGAGCGAATCACTATGGACTTTGTTGTTGGACTCCCACGGACTCAGAGGAAGTTCGACGTCGTTTGGGTTATTGTGGATAGGCTGACTAAATCAGCACATTTCATTCCGGTGGCAAGTACTTATACCTCCGAGCAATTGGCAGAGATTTATATTCGGGAGATCGTTCGCCTTCACGGTGTGCCCGTTTCTATCATTTCGAATCGAGGTAAGCAGTTTACCTCGCACTTTTGAAGGGTAATTCCGCATGAGTTGGGTATGCGAATAGATTTGAGCACAGCATTCCATCCTCAGGCGGACGGGCAGTCCGAGCGTACTATTCAGATCTTGGAGGATATGCTCCGCGCTTATGTTATAGATTTCGGAGGATCTTGGGATAAGTTCTTGTTGTTAGTGGAGTTTGCGTACAACAACAGCTACCAATCAAGCATTTAGATGGCTCCCTATGAGGCATTATATGGTAGACGGTGCAGATCGCCAGTTGGATGGTTTGAGCTGGGAGAGGCTCGGTTATTGTGTATAGACTTAGTTTAGGAGGCGTTGGACAAGGTCAATATTATACAGGATCGCCTTCGTACAGCTCAGTCCAGGCAAAAGAGTTATGCCGACCGTAAGGTTCGTGATGTAGCATTCATGGTCAGAGAGAGGGTATTACTTTGGGTATCGCCCATGAAGGGTGTTATGAGATTTTGGAAGAAGGGCAAGTTAATCCCTAGGTATATCGGGCCATTTGAGATTCTCAAGAGGGTGGGGGAAGTAACTTATAGACTTGCATTGCCTCCAGGGTTTCCCTCAGTTCATCCGGTATTCCATATGTCTATGCTCCGAAAATATCATAGTGACCCGTCCCACGTGTTAGATTTCAGCTCATTCCAATTGGACAAGGATTTGACCTATGAAGAGGAGTCGGTAGCCATTCTAGACCGGCAGGTTCGTCAGTTGAGGTCAAAGATTTACCCTTCAGTTCAAGTGCAGTAGAGAGGTCAGCCTATTGAGGCAGCTACTTGGGAGTCCGAGTCAGACATGCGAAGTAGATATCCCACATGTTCGCCAGTTCAGGTACTTTTCTATGTTCGTTTGAGGACGAACGTTTGTTTTAGAGGTGGAGATCGTGAAGACCCAAAGGGTTCATCCTATTATTTAAGACTCCATTTCGGGATTTTTAGCCTTAGAAACATTATTTTTATTCACCTCAATTTATGTGCGCAGTCCGGGCGTGAATCCAGAAAGCCTTTATGTGAAAATATATTAAATAATAATTTTTGAGAGTTAAATTTAATTTTTAGTTGACTTTGGTCAAAGTTTTGAGTAAACGGACCCGGACCCGTATTTTGACGGTCCTGGGAGGTCCGTAGTAAAATATGGGACTTGGGCGTATGCCCGAAATCGAATTCCAAGGTCCCTAGCTCGAGAAATGAATTTTTTGATGAAAATTGTTAGACTAAAATTTAAAGGAATTAAAGAAATTGATTAATGCTTGAACTCGTTGGTATTGGTCCCGTATTTTGGTTCTGGAGCCCGTACAGGTCTATTATAACATATATGTCATGTTTGTGAAATTTGGTGTTAATCGGAGTTTATTTGACGTGATTCGAACGTCCAGTTGAGATGATAGTAATTTTGAAGTGTTCTTGAGAAATTCATAAGTTTTGATGCTAAATCCGTAGTTTTAGGTATTATTTTGGTGATTTGATCGCATGAGCAAGTCCGTAGGATGTTTTTGGACTTGTGTGCATGTTTGGTTTGGAGCCCCGAGGGCTCGGGTGCCATTTGGGCGATGTGCGATTTGAGTTTAAACTCAACCAAGGCTATTGGTGTACCAGTTCTGGCGTGCCCGCACCTGCGAGTCCTTGGCCGCAGGTGCGAGCTCGCAGGTGTGAGAGACAGCCCGCAGATGCGACCCAGGACCTTTACTTTGATCTCCGCAGATGCAGACTCCTCATCGCAAGAGTGGGACCGCAGAAACGGAAACTCGTCCGCAGATGCGGCCCCAAAGGCCCAATCCTATTCCACAGAAGCGGACCTTCTGTCCGCACGTGCGGACGCGCAGATGCGGCCCAAGTACAACAGGTGCAAAGGTGGGGCAGTGAGTTCATTTAATTCGAACTCCAGCCCTATTCTTCTTGTTTTTAATTCGAACTCCAGCCCTTTTACTTCTATTTACAAGAACTAAACCTAGAAATCTAAGGTTCCCATGGTGGAATTAGGGATTTTGGATAGAAACTAGGTATTTCAAAAATTTGGGGAATTTGACCTCAATTAGGTTGGATTCCAAAATCAATCATATATCCGGGCTCGGGGGTGAATGGGTAAACGAATTTTGGTCAGAACCTCGAGTTTGGACCAAGCGGGCCTGAGGTCGGTTTTTAACATTTTTTGGGAAAACTTAGGAAAACCATGATTATGCATTAAAGTTAATTCCTTTATCTATAATTAATGATATTGAACTAATTATGATTAGATACGAGTGAGTTGGAGGTGAATTCTAAAGGAAAAGTTGTATTTGAGCAGTGAGTGGCCTGCGAAATCGAGGTAAGTGTTGTGTCTAACCTCAGCTTGAGGGAATAGGTATTGAGTGATTACTTGCTACTTATTTTGTTATTGAATACGATGTATAGGTGAGGTGACGATTACATATACGTTGTGGTCGAGTCATAACATGCAAGTAAAAGTTAGTTCTTGTTATTCTTGTTGTCTTAAAGCCTATTATTTATGATTATTGTTGTTAGTGAATTGTTGGATGATTTGTATCCGGTTTCACCGAGATGGATAATATTGTGAATATTGAGTTGAGATTGAAATGGTAAATGGTGATAGAAACTATGATGAAATACTGATTTCTTATGAAATTCCTCTTTATATGTTGTTAATGATTCTGTGACTGGTGAGGAAGAGTGTAAAGCAAGAAGGGTGATGTCGTGCATAATTTATTTAAATTGTGAGGAAGAGTGTAAAGCACGAAGGGTGATGTCGTGCATAATTTATCTAAATTGTGAGGAAGAGTGTAAAGTATTAAGGGTGATGTCGTGCATAATTTATCTATATTGTGAGGTGAGAGTAAAAGCACGAAGGGTGATGCCGTGCATTCTTATTTATAATCTGGTGAGGATGAGAGTAAAAGCACGAAGGGTGATGCCATGCATTCTAATTATTATTTGGTAAGGCTGAGAGTAAAAGCACGAAGGGTGATGCCGTGCAAGTTTTCTCTCTATTTTAATTGCTTAAATTGTTGTTGATCACTGTCTATTCCTGTCTTATTGTTTTATCACTCCTTATATTAGATTCCCCACTGTATGCTCCCTTCCCATTATTTGTTATTTATTTTTCTTTATTTGTTGTTATTTTTACTAGCATGATTATACATGTCCAGGTTTTTATGTGGTGTCTTGTCCTAGCCCCGTCGCTACTTCGTCGAGATTAGGCTCGACATTTACCAGTGCATGGGGTCGTTTGTACTGATACTGCACTCTGCATTTCTTGTGCAGATCCAGGTTTAGGTCCGAGCTGAGTTCGAGTTGTAGCAGACTATTCGCGCAGAGACACGAGGTAGATCTGTCGATGTCCGCAGATTCCTGGAGCCTCTTCCTTATTATTCAGTTTTTGTTTTATTTAGTTCAAACAAATATAAATTTTCTTTCAGCCAAATACTTATAGTAAATTCTTAGTAGTTCGTGAATTGTGACTCCAAACCCTTGGTAGCTAGATATTAGTATTAGTTTCGCGGTACCGTTTTACTATTTCATTTATTACTTTTGGTATCGTATAATGGATGGTAGTAACATTTCTTATATGTTTTAATTGTTTTAATGTCGTAACCCTTTAATGTTGGATTGCCTACCAAGTATAGCGCTAGGCGCCATCACAGTCCCGACGGTGAAAAATCGAATCATGACACAAAATAATTTTGTTATAAAGAAGTTTGACTGCTAGCAAAAGTTACGAGTTCCCGCAAGTATTGTTAGACAAAAAAATAGATGGTAGGAATTCGAGTGTGTTTAATGATCTATTTAATACAAATCTTTATTAAATTAAATATATTAATAATCGCTTCGTGATAAATTTATATCTAAATTTATAGTTAATTGTGTATATCCTAACAATGGTAGGGGCTCGAGTACCAACCGCCAAGGGGTGGATGATACATGGGAATGAAGGCAACCGCTCCATGAAATATTTGTATAGCCTCAAAAGTTATTTTATTGATGACATTTCAATAAAATCAAACACACCTCCAATGTGTTGTCTAAATTTTTAAACATGTTTGACTTGATGATATTTAAGTGGATATCAGGAAAGGGCCGAGAGTAAAGGTAGTGTTACTTATTCTTTTGCCCCACTCTCCCAACTCTCAATCTCTCACAATCAGCGGCGGATTTAAGATTTTACGCAAACAAATTCAGTCAAAAACAAAGGTATTTAATAATATAAATGGTGTCAGGTATGATAAGTAGGGTTTGATCATTTTATTATCCTTTTTTGCTTTTAATACAATATGAAAATGAAATCATTTTAAAGTTGGTACTCTTTAATTTTAACAAAACTGAAAATATTTTATGAAGATTATAAAATTTTATTTATCTCTATTCTAAGAAATTTATCTATTTAATTTAACAAATTTTACTTCAAAAAATTTAGTTTAATAAATATTTATTTACTTCAAGATATTTAAATAAATATAGAGTTTTCCTTGTTACTAATAACAATCTAGAGTTGCACACATTCCATTCAAGTACGGATTAAAAAAAAAATTGCGAAACGCCCCAAAATTAGATTCGATCCTAGAACCTCTCTCATACTTTGAACTTGCTCGACCACCTCCACCGAGATCACGTTTGTGTTGAAGTGGGTTCAAACGTTTTTTTTATAGAAGAATTTTCTTCCGTTAAACGTAATATATCAATATACGCAATATAATTTTTCGACGAAGCGGGTTCAACTGAACCCCCTGACACCATGTGGGTCCTCCCCTGTTCACAACTTTGTCTATTTGCATAGGAGAGGAATTCAGGACTACAACGATATTAGTGAAGAACAACGAAGAGAATTGTTTCAGGATGTGACATGCAGATACAACTCTAAAGCATTGAATTAATGCGAAAGGCATTTGGTTCCAACAGGAGATCGATTACGAGTCATCTCATAGCCTAATTTTTTTTGTTTTGGGTGGTTTAAACTAAATGAAAGAAATGTCAAATAACTTCTTCTATTGAATAGACATCTACTTCCTACACCTTTTGAACCAACCAAAACCTAAAGCAAGGAATTTGAAGAAATTTATCAATAAGTTGGGACTAATAGCAATACCTGCTTTGGGACCTCAGCATACATGGTCGAATAAGGGGGACAAGGGTGTGCGCAGAACTTTTAGTAAGCGGTGTCACAATTATTGATGGCCGATGACCAAAGGAGGTCGGGGAGATGACAAGATTGAGAAGCCGAGTACAATAGTAGCAAGCTAGAACAAAAAAATATTGCAAAATCAAGAAGGAATTATTCTGAATTGAGCGTTTAAAAGGTTTAAATATAATTATATCGAACCCTGGACCTTTACTATATTAGTCACAAGCTCAACCGTTAAACTAACACCTGAATGATGTCACGCGGTGTCACTTCAGATAATATGTACGAATTTACTGTTCGCATGTCATTTACAGAAAGAATTTTAATCAAAATTTCTAACGAAGCGGTGTCATGTACGTGTGTCCGCCCCTGAAAGGGAGAAGCTAGTATCATGTTCATGAACCATATGGTGAATGGACGTGACTACAATGAGAAACACAAGGATAACGACTATCAAACACAAACTTAAGGTGTGTGGTAAGTTTGAGAAATCTCCTTGCAATTGGCTAGGCACAAGCAATTTTATGGTCAGAAATACTAAAACTACAGAAAATGAAGGTCTGCATCTAAGGTTATTATTTTTGTCGATGCTTAAATTTGCAGTTGTATTCCTGCTTGAACTCATGGGATCATTTTCATCTTGGCATTGGTTCAATTGACTTATTTCAAGAGCTTGTCTCCCCTTTTTCATACACCTAATGACATTCATGAGTGCAAGTTTGCATCTAGAGTTCCTATGATCTTTTGATAATTATGTTTGTAGTTGTTTCTGCGTTGATGTGGCTTGCAGAAAATGATGGATTATGTGGATCAATGACAACTTTCTTCTAGTGGGACTACTTAACTGAATGTAAATAATAATACTTAAAAGCATGGATGGAGGTGTGTGCACTGATCGAACAATCATATTTTTATCTTTGTTTTCTTAATAATAAAAAGTGTAACTCAATGTGACTACATATTTAGTTTTAATATCTCAATAAGAAGAGAGTTAACTCACATTTTGCTTAATTGTAGTTACGAGATTACTTTCCGACAAAGTTATATAGCATACCATATAAACTTTTGTGATAGAGAAACTTTTATAGAGATAATATAACATTTAGAATAATCCTGATTACCAGAGGATATAGGCTATCCAATATATTCTAAAGCCTAAACTAATATAGTTACGAGTCACCTATTTCTTCATATGGTCTCTCTAATTTCTTTTTATTTGCTAAATCTTGTAGTAGTAATTTTTTCACAAGACTTTCATTGAAATTGATATGGGAAGTCTTAGATTAAAATCGATAAGCACGTGGAGAGAAGAGGCACATGAATCATCAATGAATCATTCATATGAGTTAGTATATATGTAGGCTGAACACTATCAACACAATTGCTTGTAAAAACGAAATGCGGACGCAATAAAGACTTCTATTAAATCTCAGTTCATGCCCATCTATACATCCATTAGGTAAGTATTTCCACATAAAACTACATTTTTTAATGACTAATTGCAAAAAGAAGAATTCAGTTATATATAATTTCCATTAATAGAAATAAATTGTTTCTAAATTTAATTAAATGGACAATCAAGATATATAGAAGCGTGAGATACGGCAGTCTGTTGGCATGTTTGTTGCTTATAGCTGAGGAACCATTTACGTGTGAGACGAGTAAAGGAACATGGTTTTCTTCCATACAATTAGAAACCTTAATTCCCTCATTTCTGTGAAGTCTGAAATAAAAATCGTAGTGTTGGGAAACAGTTAGTGAAATTGAGTGAATTATGAGGTTAGCTAACCTTGTCTAATTCTCTTAATTCCTCTTCTTCTTAATCAATCTGTTCCTTGGTGAATAAAATGTTGGGGTGATTACTTGGTTTGATCATAAAATTTTCTCCTTAGCTAAAGAAGGGAAAAGTAAAATTAGAACCGATCTTCTATAGACTAAAAATATGTCAGACGAAGAGCAAAACCAAGATGTTCTTCAGCAACAGCTCAAAGGAAAGAAACTTTCTAGCGAAAAGTTGAAACGATATGACTCCTTAGACTTGGAATCTAGCAGGGTGCCCGACGTCAAAAAGGTCATAACTTTAGACAAATTATGAGAATTTTATGCCGTTTTAATATTAGAACGATATATAACATATGTAGAAAATGTTTCTTTTATGGTGGTTGATCAGGCATTGGAATGGTCAGTGATACTGAAACTGGCATTTCAGAGTATAGGGGTGGTATATGGTGATATTGGAACGTCACCATTATACGTGTTTTCGACCATTTTCCCTAATGGTGTAAAATACGAAGAAGATATACTTGGTGCTCTATCTCTCATATTTTATACTATCACCGTGATTCCTGTCGTCAAATATGTCTTTATTGTTCTCCAAGCGAATGACAGTGGAGATGGTAACTTAATTTCTTCTCTTCTGTTACGATATATATATAAATTTTCATTGATTACTTTTTTTTCCCAATGTTTTAATTTGTTTTTTGATTGCAGGAGGTACATTTGCGTTATATTCATTGATATGTCGATATTCTAAGGTGGGATTAATTCCAAGTCAACAGGCGGAGGACAGAGATGTGTCAACCTTTAAACTTGATATACCAGATAGACGCACTCGTCGAGCTCCAAAGCTTAAGTCGATATTAGAAAGCAGCAATTTTGCAAAGTTCTTTCTATTATTTGCCACAATGCTTGGTACTTCCATGGTTATAGGGGATGGCGTCCTCACTACCTGCGTTTCAGAACGTCTTCAAGTTTAGAAAGAGTTTAAGCTCTATTCACTTATTGTGTAAAACATACATATAGAATCAGGTTATGATTGGCAACTAGAGATAAATCTGTTAGTAGTTCCACATTGGTGGGTGAGATGGCAATTTGTCTTCTTATATGGTCTTGGACAACGTCGAGGTAGGAAAAAGAGGAAGAGGTGGAAAAATATAATCCTTTTAGCAGTAGATTGAAATAGGAGTATACGATACTAATCAGAATTTTTCAATTGATTTCGTCAGTTTTGTCTGCTATTGGAGGCGTCAAAGCAGCTGCTCCCTCGGTCATGACTGAAGGTTTCTCTTGCATCTTATTTTCATATTATGATTTATGAATTGGCTCCATATATTTTTCACCTTGCAATAACAGTGTGATGTTTTAATGAAAAATTGCAAGTCATATATATAATTCGGACTTGTCGTTTGTTGTCATCAAATGCAGGAAGGATTGTTTGGCTTGCAGTAGCCATCTTGATATTGTTGTTCTTTCTTCAGAGATTTGGAACTGAAAAAGTTGGCTACACTTTTGCACCTATACTTTGTCTATGGTTCTTTTCCATTGCTGGTATTGGCATTTACAACTTTGTGAAGTACGATCCAACCGTTATAAGAGCTCTTAATCCTAAATACATACGTAGATTACTTCAAAAGAAACAAAAAGGATGCTTGGATTTCTCTTGGTGGGGTAGTTATGTGCATAACAGGTATTCATTTCCTTCCCACAATTAATCTTTATATGTACTGAGAAGAGGAAGGGAAAAGAAAAGGAGTTTTTTACTGTTTAATTTACTACGAATTTCAGGAGGTGAAGCATTATTTGCAGATGTTGGTCATTTTAGTGTTCGATCTGTACAGATAGGTATGTGCTGCGTCACATACCCAGCGCTCACATTCGCATATCTCGGTCAGACTGCCTACTTAAGGAAGCACAGTGATGATGTAACTGACACATTCTACAAGAACTTACCTCGTAAGCAAACAATAAGCGTAACAGTGTACCTGAGTTTAAGTTTTATGCATTGACGGTAACTAAAAAATGAACATGTTATCCTCTCTCTTTACAATTGCAGATAGTTTATATTGGCCAGTATTTGGGGTGGCAGTATTAGCAGCCATCATTGCAAGTCAAGCCTTGATTTCTGGGACTTTCGCTATAATCCAGCAATCCCTGGCATTAGGATGCTTTCCTCGTGTTAAAATTGTGCATACATCAAAAAAGTATCATGGACAAATCTACATTCCTGAAATCAATACCCTTCTCATGTTGGCTTGTGTTGTTGTCACTCTTGCATTCAGGACTACTGAAAAGCTAAGCAACGCTTATGGTAACGTCCATTTCGTGGAATTCACTCTCTTCTCATATATAAAGCTGGTATATAGTATCTCTTTGTGGAGTTTAAGTTCTATGCACTGATGTCTAACACGTGACAGAACCGTTTGTTTACAGGAATAGCAGTGGTGTTTGTGATGTTACTAACATCATGTTTCCTCGTACTAGTTATGATCATGATCTGGAAAACTCACATTATATTTGTAATCGCCTATATTCTGGTCTTTGGCACGATTGAGCTCGTCTATCTAAGCTCGGTCCTTTACAAGTTTGATCAGGGAGGTTACCTTCCCCTGGCTTTTGCTATGGTTCTAATGTTTATCATGTATGTATGGAATTATGTGTACCGAACGAAATACCACTTCGAGTTAGAACACAATCTCTCTCCTGAAAAAGTTAAAGAAACAGTAGACGAAACAAATTACCATCGCCTACCAGGACTTGCAATTTTCTACTCTGAGCTTGTACATGGAATCCCACCAATCTTCAAACATTATGTGGAGAACGTGCCCGCGTTACATTCTGTCCTTGTTTTTGCTTCTGTTAAATCACTTCCCATAAGTAAAGTGCCAGTAGAAGAAAGGTTCCTCTTCCGTAGAGTAAAGCCACATGATCTCTATGTTTTTCGCTGTGTGGTACGTTATGGATACAATGATGTACGCAACGAGGCAGAGCCCTTCGAAAGATTATTGGTAGAAAGGCTGAAGCAATTATACGAGACAATTGCAAAATTTTGATTGCTGCAAATGCTAACAGAGTATCAACAGATGAGAGCCTAGAATTGGAGACTGATGGTTCCAACAGTGATTGTGACAAACAAGCTGAGGATGCTGCGTTATTAATGGAGAGAGATATAGAAATGTTGGAGACAGCATATAGTGTTGGGGTGGTACATTTGGTAGGGGAACAAGATGTGATTGCAGGCAAAGGGTCTAATATAGCAAAGAGAGTGGCGATTGATTATGCTTTCAATTTTCTCAAGAGGAACTTGAGACAAAGTAACAAAGTTCTTGACATACCTCATAAACGCATGTTAAAAGTCGGAATGATATATGAGATATAGCATGCTATGAGTTTGAAAGTAAGAAAGTTTAGTTTTTTTCATGCTATGAGTTTGAAAGTAAGAAAGTTTAGTTTTTTTCTTCTGAAGCGTGAATCAGAATTAGTTGGGACTCCGATATCGAGTGGGAAACAAAAAATGGTTTAGTTATTAGTTCAAAATAGTGTGCATTTAGTTGATGGAGACAAAGGTGAAGCATCCAACCTGTGCTACCTTCAATCTCCATCTGTCAAAAAGTGCTTGGAATAGAGAATTTCTTCTACTTTTTAAAAAATCTTTTCTGCTGTTTCAGGTTTTTGTAAGCATTTAACTTTAGTTTAATTTGAGAGAATTTGACATTGTAGAGAGAGAGAATTAGTATAGCGTTTTGTTTTAGTATTATTTTACCAGTAGAGAACCACAGTATTATTGGATGACAAGACAGAGTAGCTGTTTTAGCTAGGAAAACTAAACATTCTGATTTACTTTGAATACTGTCTATGTCTTAAATATTTGTCATTTTTTTAAATGATAGATTATCTTGCCAACAATGTTTTAATTTCTTCGTGTGAAACCTTACTCATGGGGCTTCATAATCCTCCCCACATTAGCTATTGGCAACGACCTATATTGCTCGGGGGCGGAGCCAAAATTTGAAATTTATGAGTTCAGGATTTTAATCCTTTTAAGTTATTGAGTTCTAAATTAATAATTTGTACATATTTAATTAGATTTTTAAGACAAATATTTGGACCAAAGTGACTGGGTTCGGCCGAACCCATACTCGATAAGCTAGCTCCGCCCCCGATCTTGCTCCTTAACCCCTCGTTCAATTGAGGAACCACTAACTGAATTGTATTGACGGTCTTCTTTAGACCCTAATATGTTGATGTTATCAACCATTTTTGTATAAAGGGAAACCCAAGAACTCGATCCTTTCAAATATAGACATGTTGCTCCATTCTGCGTATTATGTACTTCTTTATAAGTACAAGTTCATCTGTATTACGTTGATAGTTCAGTTTTATAGTATATCGTGATATCGCCAAAGATTCTGCGATATATAAAAAAAAAATTCAGAATTAGTGCAGGAACATAGTCACAAGCAAATTTCTATAGATGGTACAAAGTATCTAGGTCTTATTATTTTGTTATAGGAATAGACATTTTAAAGGATGCTAAAAGAGGATTCTTTTGGAAGAAATTAACAACCTTGGTAGCCTTTTATTAAAAAGCACTTGCTTTGATCAATAATGGATCAAATGGTCCCCTCCCCTACTTGTTAATGTTTAGTCCGTTCCACAAGTTTTAGTAAACATATCAATAAACAATGCTTGAAATATTGTAATTAACACAACCTAAAAGAGAGCCGTTTGAACATATACCAGTACGTTGAAAGTTGAATTACTACTGTTGTTGGATGACCTGTACTACTTTAGTTGGTCCTTGTAGCTAGGAGATAAATGTTAATCCAGTCTTTTGCAAAAATCATTTAATTTAATCTTGTCATGAATGAAGTGCGAAATTGTCATTATATTGTCCATTCCAAGAACCTTGGGACACTACACGTACGAGGATATGTATATGGATTTTCCTTTGTTTCGGCAGGTTATACCAACATGAATACATTATAGTTAGGTGGTGTCCAAATTGCTAACAATAGCGTTCGGACCAGTTTGCGTTTATTTCGACTAGATTCACTAGCTACTTCCCATTAGGCTGCAACAAGTATCGACTAACTCTGTCCGCAAAGACATACAACACATTATAGTTAGTGTTCAAGTTGCTTAATTATTGAAATTACCGATACTTGTATCTTTTTTTGTCCCTTTCTTGGATAATGATCGGCTTTGGGTTTGCTTGTATACACGTCGACTAGATAAATTGGATAATCAGTTGAAATTTATATAGTTCTCTACTCACTTCATTAATCATTAGGCTACACCATTGAGTGTGAATCTTCTTTGTTCCTTGTAGAAGCAATAAGCTATCCGCACATTAGCAATCGTTTTATTTTCCTTTGATCTCCTATTATGAATGAAGCCCAAGAACGCAGCGATGAAAGGGAGACGGTATACACAAAAAGTGCCAGAATGATAGAAACTTAGACAGGTTAATTTCACAATGACAGCATTTTTGTGGTCCAGGTTTCTTGGTTTTTGAAGTCACATCTGGTGACACAGTTTCATCTTCTTTTTATGCATTTATTTTGTTCCTTCCAACACAATCAGATTGGCTTTCTCCATTCATTACCCCTCAAAAACCTTTTTTCTTTGTTTCTTTTCTCCTATTTAATTATGTACTTATTTTGGTGGGATGAGTACTAGTTTTATACTTTAGTTTTACTTTGATTTGAGCTGCTCTTTCGGAAATTGTCCCAAAAGAATGATGTTATTACTATTTGAGAAATCAAATAATTTATATCTGATTACCAATTGTTTTTAATAGTAAATTGGGTGTTCCTTATAACCACGCCAAAATGCTACACCAGTGAAGCATTTGCCTTCACTCAAAAAATAGGCTAAGGTATATTCTAACAATCAGCCCATAAAAACATCAAATATATTAGCTTACAAAGAAATTGGCCTTTGTCATACCTAACAGCTTGTTTGGATGGCTGTTACCCTTTGTATCATATTGTATTGTTATCCTAAAAAAATGTTTGTTTTGATTATTTAATTAAAATTGGTTGTATTGTATTGTTATAACTATTATTCGAAATAATGAAAAGTCTCATTTTTTTAAACAACCGATTCGGTGTGGTGGGATTGTTTTTTATTTTTCTTTCCAATTATGCCCTAAATTATTACTCCATAATTCTATTTTACCCTTTACTTTTTTTAAAAAAAAATTAACTCCAAATCTACAACCTATAACCTAGTTTGTCTTCGTCCGTTTTTTTTTCCCCAGAACTTTTACCGCTTCCAACTCCAACGTCAAAGGTGATTTGCCTTCTTTTGTTTTGTCTTTTTTCCCCTAATTTGCTTCTTAACTCCAATTCTAATTATCTTTGTTCCTTTGTTCTGCCAATTCTCGTTCCTTTCTTTATCATAATTCTTGATGAATTTAATATTTAAACAATTGAGGGTATTACTAAACAGTACGATACAATCAACCAAACAACAAAATGTTATTTAACAACAATAAACAATACAATTTATTTAAACGTTGTATTCAAAAAACGATACGATATGATACAATACAATACAATATAAAACGAAGAGTAACAATGATTCAAATAAAGTGTAAGTCTACACTAGTATTTGGATATAGATTTGGTTGAAACTTGAAAAAAAAAAAGTTTTTAAAGTTGTGTTGAAAAATTATTTTTGGATATCGAAGTAGTATTTGGACATGCATTTTACTTGGAAAAAAATTCAATTTTTGTGAATGGAAGAAAAGATTTCATTCGAAAACTAGCCAAAATCAGTTTTTGGAACTTAAAAGAAAAAAATCTAAAAACTGATCAAATTCCATGAACAAACAAATGAGAGGTAAGATAATTGCATTTAGTCCAACTGGAAGGGGCCAATCATAAAACATATGTAGTTGTACCAGATTGACTGAAAGTTTAGCATTCCATCAGCTACTTTAATTAGCTTGTCTATAACAGTAGGATACACTACAGTTTACTTGGAGTAAGATCATATCTGAGATATGTCATCAATAATAGAGTTCAACTTCAGGTTGATAATATTCCTTTTCTTTAGCATGTCAACGATGAGCAGAGAATCAAGTTCAAGAATGCAATGTAACAAAGCATGTTGCAAACAAATCCTAAACCCTGTAGCATATGCTTCTGCTCGATTGTTAGAAGCATAATTGTTACAAGAGTATTTAGTAATTGGAATACAAAACAAAACAAAACCACTCGAATTTCGGGGCGCCTACTAATATTACAGATTGGTGTATTAGGCTCGAACCATTTATTCTGACACTTTCTTAGATTTAATAAATACTGGTTAATCTTCTCTACTAGGAGAGTTAAGAATCACGGGTGCTCCATGCTCTCTTGACTTTAAGGTGAAAGAACTAAAAGTAAGGGGAAAATATCTCATTAATTTTAATAAGTAGAGGTTTGTGGAGAAATTAATGTTGAGACATATCTAGTTAAATAAAACTCTTCCGTAACAATTTAAGTTTTGAAATGAGATGGTCAAACAATTCAATATGATACGAAGGCAAGCAGAGATCATGGTTCAAATCCCATCCTCAGACAGAAAAAATTACAAGTGCTTGGCCATAAAAAAAAGGCCAACAAAAATATAAATGATAACAAATAAATGAGTGGCAAGATTTGTGGAACTAATCATGCCTTTAAGATAGTAGAAATTGTTTCGAGAAAGATTATACATCTCAACTATCAAATCAATTAATCACACAAACCCAAAACTTAAGCAGGAATAAGAGAATAGGGGGTGAAGCAACTAAAATGAGGGGTTCACTGGCTCATGTAAGGCAAAAATTAAAGATTTAAAAGAATATTAATTCAACATTTACTTTTCTGGAGTATTGTGTATTCGATATTCTAAGACCCTTAGAAACTTGATTTAGGTAAATCAAAATATTGTTAGTCGCCAAATATAATACACATAAGGCAAAATCCAAAACAAAAAATTTAAATTTCCAAGTAAAATCATGTAGCTTCAGTTGAATTGTAAACGAGCCTCAATAGAAAGATTAGTATTAGCTTCAGTTGAATTGAAAACGAGTCTCTTAGACTGAGCTTGAAATAAGTTAGTATTAGCTTCATACAATATGCTGAAAACGAAATTCAAAAGTACCCAATCGGGGAGTTAAAAAAATTTATGAAAAAAAAAAAACCACTCCTAATCAAGAACCATAACCAACTAGCCAAAAGTTAAACCAACATACATGAATTAATCAGAACGTTAATCATTCAAAACCATATTCCACAAACCAACATACATGAATTTAGAAGAGACAATAATCACAAATATATAAGGATTATTTTCACATCTGAAATATATAGTAGTTCTTATTACTAGTAAGAAAGGCACTAGTACTTTTTCTTATGAATTAACAATAAGAAATTTATTGTGTTTTGACATATTTTAAGGACCATAAAATCTTCCCTGGAGATTTCTGAACTGAGTAGGTAACACTGTAGATTTCCTTTGTGGTTCATCTTTCTCCCTTTCTTCAGTACTATTATTACCAGTATCAGCCTTATTTTGGTTAGCTTTTTCTCCTTCAAATTCTCTATACCTATGCAAATACCTCTTCAAAGGCTCAGCATAATTATCAAACCCTAAACTTCCCAAAGCCCAGCAAATATCATCTCCATTCACTGTCTTACGCTTCTCTTTGTGACACTTATCCGATGCTTCTCCAGTAACAAAGCTAATGAACTCAGATACACATTCTTGCATTGTTTCTTTGGCTTCTTTTGAAATCTTGGCGTTTTGGGGAAGAATTTGCTTCATGATCCTCCCCACATTAGCTATTGGCAACAACCTATCTTGTTCCTTAATCCCTCCTTCTTCACTAATTGGATTGTATTTAGGGATTGATCCTAATATGTTGATGTTATCAACCATTTTAGGAAACCTAAAAACTCGATCTGCCCTCCTTTCTGCATATTATTTGCTTCTTTATAAGCACAAGTTCGTCTGTATTACGCTAACTTACAGTTAAAACTTTGTAATATAGCGCAATATCGCCAAAGATTCTATGATATATAAAAGTATCCAATATTAGTGGTGAGACACAATGGCAGACAAATTTGTATAGATGGTACAAAGTTAGGTCATATTTTGTTATAGGAGTATATATTAGCCTTTTTTAAAGGTAATACTTGCTTTAAACAATTATGGATCAAATTAATGGTCCCCTCCCCTCTCCTTTCCTACTTGTTAATGTTTAATCCTCTCCACAAGTTTTTAGTAATTAACCATATTGTCTGAATCAATGCTTGAGATTGACCTTTGTGGACTAACTATAATAATGCACATGTAGCATAGTGCTTACTACCAAACAAAACCTAAAAATATCCATTATTTGAACATCTGATGTTGAAAGTTAAATCACGAAAAAGAACATTTGAATTGAAAGAAAAACCCTAGTTGTTGGTTACGACCTACTACTTAATAGATCTTTACAGTAGATAATGGTAATCCAGTCTTTTGCAAATTGTCATTGTCCATTCCACAAACTCTGGGACACTACATACGAGGAGATATGCATTTTTTTGCTTTGTTTAGGTAAATAGTAACATGAATATATTATAGGTATATATAGTTGAGTCCAAATTGCTGGCAGTGGCAGGCAAGGTTGTATAAATTATTGAAATTAGTACACAAATTATTGGTCCATGTTAAAGATATATACAGGCAAAGGATTCGAACTGTTCCCCGTCAAAAAACAGTGGCATCCAGGATTTAAAATCTTGGGTTCTGATTTGACCTATATGTCTAACTATCTACAAATTATACTTGTGTTTCATATGAATATATAACGTTGTCTAAAGTTTCAGATATTAATTAGTACATATTATTATTGGGAATCGATCGATTATCAGCAATTTAAATGAGAAAAAGAAACAACTACTGAAATCTTTGTTAAAACCATAATCTCTTCATTTATTCTACATTATATTAGTCTGCTCAAAGAGATCATATTATATACTTAAAGAAGCTAGCTTTTCATCAGTACGTTTATATAAGCTAGTGATAAGTAATGATAACCCAAGAATGATGTGTTCAAAACTCGGGTTCCAACTACTGAACGCATTACCTTGTTTCAATATTTTCATTAATTGTAGTTGATTTTACAGAAATCAATCCAGGATCTAGGAAAACGTTATGAGTTTAATTGAACCGTATCTATATATATATGCTATTAGATTTGCGCTTAAATTGATCTATGTTTTCTTCTGAGGTCATTATTAATTAAATGTTTCTATCCATCATCACCGATATATTCTTCTTTCTTTAATGCGTGTTTTAACAAAGCATTAGTTATTTCTTATAAATAGGCTTGTCGAGAAGAAATTGAAGGACTACCGATTGATTGATCCTGTCAATAAAGAATAGCGGTTCGACAAGTAGCTCCTAGCAAATCTATATACTCTTGTGTTGTGGGGTATAAAAGATATCCCGAGGCTTGGGTATGTCCGAGGACTTGAATCAAAGGGATTGTCCGTCCCATATTTTACTGATTATTGATAAAATCCATCAACTTGCCAAGTTTAGTAGCGACCAAAATTCCCTCTCATTGTCTCTTTTCTACCCTGGTATAGATCAGAAATTTCTTCTGATGTGTCCAACTCGGGAAACTAATTCATCTTATAACGTATTTGATGCTTTGATGATGAGTAGGCTTGTTGTGCTTTGACTTGCTTGATAAGGGAAAGAAAAGATCAAGTTTCTCCGTGGCAATAAGTTTTTTTTTCAAAGTTGAATTGTTTGGTCAAATTTTTAAAATGAAAAAAAGTGTTTTTAAGTAGAATAAGAAGCAATTTGGAAGAAGTAGAAAACATTAGTTTTTTCCCAAAAAATATTTTTTTGAGTAGCACTTTTTAAAAAACTACACTTAAAAGTATTTTTCAGAAGCTTGGACAGACACTAATTACCTCAAAAAAAAATCTTTCCAATTAATTAATCAAAATCAAATTACTTTGCATTAAATGTATTTTTGAAAACAAATTAATTGTAAAAGCTTGACCAAAAAAGCTATTAGTCATATTGGCTAATGGCGCACTCTTCTGTGACCTGTCATACCGTACGGAAGAAGTTAATGTGGGAAGATAATAAGTGTGTCATTTTATATTGATAGTTGTAATTAATTAATAAGTGGATGTTAGCACTATATTTCTTGATCCTGAAAACGATATTAGCATTATAATTCTTGATCCTGAAAATGACATGGGGAAACCCTTGGAGTTCTAAAAGGAGAAAAAATGAGAGGATCAGTACTGAACTGTGTTAAGAAAATCTTACCTTACATTTTGTTTACCCTAAGAAGGGATAACAATTGAATTTATACGTGGTTTTAGGGACATTTGATTTCACTTAGCATAAACCAAGAAAATATGCAAATTCATATTGAAACTGACTGTAAAAAAAATAAAAGCAAATCAAATGGGATGTGCAACTTTGGCCCTCGAGCTAAGTTACCCTCGAACCAAATGAATAAGCAAATGAGATATGAACAAAGTAACAGAATATTGAAAGCTTAAGAGAAAGCTAGCATATTGTTTTGTATTGCATGAATATGATGCCTTTACAAATGATCAGACCCGCTTTATATAGTATGGGAGGCCTACTTATGTTACAACTCTAAATATAGTAGGAAATCCTATGATTAGCTAATTAGTCGGCCTCATCTTGATACGTGCTGAGATTTCCGCTATGATCCTTGCTCGATTACAGATATTTCGGTTTATCGTTACTTGACTAGGAAAACTTCCATCGGTCTTGTTTGATCTCTATTTTACTCGGTCTCGATCTTGGCCGATCTCGACCTCGATCAGCCTCTGGATTACGAGCTCAGCAATCTAACTCTGCACTATAGCTCGATATAACACGAGGATGAACCTTGACCTATCATGATCCAACCTTGATTAGTCATAAGAAAGGCAGGCCAGTTCTGGCCGTATACAGATAGTCCCCTCATTTGTCAGAAAGAATGTGATGAGAAACGACACGAATTCTCAAACTTTGTTTCGATGGATAATGACGTCAATGACGAACCCGATCATGACGTAATAAGCAATAAAACGTCCCGTCGCTCCAGTTACCAAGGCATTAAATGCTTTTCAGTCGCTGGTCGGCCACTACCAGTTCTAAATCGTTGCCTCCAACCTATAAGAACCTCAACCCTTTCTCATTCAAACTTATACAATCAACGCTTTTTCTGCTCTTGCTTTCAAAGAATCCATTTACTTCGTTATTTCCATTCCCAAATTTCTTGGACTTTAATCAACAACATATCATTCTTGCTCTTTTCCTTATTGTTCATAAATGGCTAAAACCTCTAAAATTGTGCCGCAAAAAGGTTGCTTCTTCATCACGGCCCCTCGGTGATGAGGCTGCGGCTCCTGCGGAGCCCTGCCCTAAGAAATTCGTTTCGACAAGGTGCCCAACCGTCACTGACTTCATAATAAAAAAGACCCCCTCGGTGCAGCGCCAATGCGAGGTATATATGCACCATCACCAAGGACATCCTCAAAAAGGTCAAAGAGGAGTGTAACTGCGTGAACAAGGATGTGGTCGTTCCTTCTCCCGAGGAATCAATTACCACTTACGTGGATGGGTATCTAAGTGTTTACACTTAACCCTTCATGTTTAGTCTCTTAAACCCCATCATCGTTGCCTTCTGTAAAAGATACAATGTCACCCTAGGACAAATCCACCCTTTGTTTTGGAGAATAGTTGTTCTCCTCCGTTTCTTCACAAGAAAAATCGAGGGATGTCCATTCACCCTCGACCTCATGCGCCTTTACGGTCCCTGGCTCTACCGAGGAGGACTGATTAAGCTTGCTCGCTGGTCCAGTAGAGCCTCATTCTCCAGCATAGACGAGTCTCGGGATCGAGACAGGATGGGCCAATTTATCTGAATAAGGACTTCGAACATGATCCCCTCTGAAGACATGTCGTTCCCTGAGAAGTGGAACATGAAACGTAAGTATATTTCACCTCGAATGTTCAATTTGATGTTTTACTTTTCATCTTCTCTGCTCATCTATGTTTTGGTGTTGTAGCTGTGGCCTAGATGCCGGACAAAATTCTGGAATTGAAGCAATGGGTCAAAGGCCTAGTGTCACAGAGACCCTACTCCGAACGTGCCTGGATGGAGTTATCAAAGGGTCGATGAGAGGCTCGTAACCATGGTAAGTTTTTGTCCCAACTTGGTTATTATTCTAGACTTTTCTCGAACTCATCTCTTTTTCTTTTGCAGGTCTTGGGGAGGATGTTAGCAATGAGACCCTCTTCTGGTGATGAAGAAGTCCTTCCCCTGCCATCAGCTCCAAAGCAGGCCAAGGAGAAAGAGAGAAAAGGGGCTCCGAGCCCAAAGAAAAAATCGGCGAGGAAGCCTCGTAAGCCCAAGGTGGATGTTGATGTTATGTCCTCAGACTCAATCCGATGATTAAGGGATGAGTCCGAAGAAGAAGAAGAAGAAGAAGACAACTCAAAGCTAGTGGCCCATGTGTGGGCTACTGCTTCAGTACAAAATCCCTTCGGAGGCGGTTGATGAGGGAGCTTCGGCCGAGGTCCCTGAATCATAAAGAGCATAGGCCACCCCGTCCCCAGCTAAGATGGTGGAGAGAGACAACGGGGGAGAGGCTTTCCGAGCAGTGGAAGAGGTTCCTAGGGACGAGATCAGGGTGGTCGATATTTCGGGACCCCCCCCCCCAATTTCGGATACTATGATTCACGAGGCCAACATGCTGGAAAGTCTCTCTTACGAGGGGCTTCATGGGGCGACCGATATCCCTGGTTTCTTCGACGGGATCACATCTGCTTCTTTCAAGGATGTCACCGAATTTGGTGATTTACCGGTTCCGCAGAAAGTACCGTCATCGGGCTCTACTGGGTCTTCATCGAGCCCGAGACTAGTGGACCAATTCCCCGCTCCGAGTGATAACCCAAGCCGCAAGCGGCACCTAGTGCTTACTATCCCAGAGGATGCTCGAGTCTTCTCTCTCCCTATTGGAATTGCCAGCTATCTGAGAGGCTTAGTGACCGAGGAGGACCAAGCCGTGATGAATGTTGTGGGGGCCGCTTGCCTGTTTAATGAATCTCAACACGCCCTGAATCGGGTAACTTCAAAAGTCTCTTCCTTGTTTCTTTCAAATTTAGAATTGCAAGTTATTCTAACATATTCTTCCTTACTGGCAGGCTTCGGTATTGCATCACGAAGCCTTCCTCATAATTCGAGAGAAGCGTGAGGCTGAGGTTCGGGGCCTCATCGAGAAAAGTGATACCTATAGGCTTCTCGGTTAGAGGCTTTAGGCCAATTTGGTTGCGTCTTGGGAGCACACCGATATGGCCGAGCAGGTATTCCGAATACTTCACGATAGTGAAGATGAGTTGGATATAATGAATAACGATCCGATTCTACAGGTTTGGCAGAGGCTCGAGCAGATCGTACGGCTCGTAAACTAGGTGGAAGAGATACGGGCCGAGGCTAAAGCATTCAAGAAGAACATGGATATCCTGGCCTCGAAAAAGGAGACCGTCCAAGCACAATTGGATTCGGCCGAGTCTCAGCTCCAAGATGCAAAAGAAAAAACCTCGATGCAGGCTGAGAAGATTAAGGAGCTTCAGTTTCAGCTGGATTCGTCCATTTATGATAAAGCACGCTTAGACAACGAGCTTGAAGCGGCCAAATCTGAGGTGGCAGCAGCCGGCATCAAAGCTGATGAAAAGGTGGCCCAGTTTATGGTCGACGTTGAGGCCATCCAGGCCAAGGATATGAGCATGATAGATCATGCAAACTGGAAAGCTCGGAGGGAAGCCCTTGAGGACGCTCAAGCCCAGGATTTCGACATCACGGTCGAGATCGAGAATGCCGAAGTAGAAGAAACCCGAGCCTGGAAGATGGCCTTCCTTGAGGAAGACTCCAATAGCCTAAATGAATCTGAAGATGGGGAAGACCCCGAGGATGAAGATGAGACCTCTGATGGAGACCAAGCCACTTAGTACTAGTATTTTTTTTGTTCTTCTTTTTGCACTTTTTCTGAGGTCGTTTTGGGCCGTTGTAAATTTCTTTTGGACTAGGACGATTTGGACCTTGTAAAGAAAATCATTCTATATATAAATATAAGGCTTTATTTTCCCTTTCGGCTCTGAAGTTTATTCCTTTGCATTTTTATTTGTAACCACAAAGGTTGAATGCCTTAGCATGAGACAATAAGGTTGTGTTCGAGGTTTCGAACAACCCTTGCCTTTATTAGAGTTTTTGGGGCTCGATATTATCGAAGTTTTTCCTGAAGGTGTCTTAAATGTGTAACTTGTTGAGGGTAGCCTTTTAGAACGGGTTGTGAAAGAATTTTTTCTTTTTTGAAGGTCTATTTTTTTTACGGATTTCGGACGTCTCCGAGTCGTGTTAGATTGTTCGTAGCCTTTTAGTTCGGGATCTGCCCATTGGGCTCGTTTTCCTATTTTGTTCGGTCTTGCCCGAGATAATAGTCCCCGAGTGGGGTGGACGTGGCCTTTAGAAATGGGGGAGTTGCCTATTAGGTCTTTTCTCCCCGAGGACCACTAACTTGGGCTATTTGAGTTGAACGACAGTCCCGAGTGAGTGAGAGGTCGTTCGTGTTTTGGTTAAGTATTTCCTTTAGGATCGTTATAGTACGAAGATCTTTAAGAGATGTAAAGAGGAAAATATTTTAAACATCAGATGTTTGCAAGGAAAGTGCTTCTCTTTATTCTTGATCAAAATAGGCATACATGTGTACATATTTAAGACACGACTTGAACAATCTATGTGTGCATGGTTCGTTCAGACCGTTTGACCCTTACAATAAATCATATCTATCGAGACCCTCCTATTATGAATGAGTTTCCTCGCTAGAGTTGATATTCAAAGATAATGCATATCCGAGGGTAGCCCCCCCAGTATTCGAGGTTTGATTGCAAAGTAACCTCGGATATTTTTGAATTGATCTTCGATGTCGATTCATAATCGGTCTTGATTAAAGCACGATTCATTGTCTTCTCGTTAAAAACCTCGCCGAAAAACCTATTTGGAAAAAATCGATCTAAGGGAAAAAGAGTGCAACATATGCTTTCAGACCTAAAGACTTCATTCCGTTCGTGGAAAACTCCATTGCCGATTCTTGTTGATCACCTGCAAATTTTAGTCTAAAATAAAAATAAAAATAGAAAAGAGGCGTACATTAGCAGTACTATCATTTTATGTATGATATGTTCCAACTGCTCGGCAGCCGTTCCCCACTCATCGTTCCGAGCTTGTAGGACCCTTTTCTGATGACCTCAAGAATTTGGTACGGTCCTTCCCAATTTGGACCCAATTTTCCTTTGTTCATATTTCGGGTGTTGAGGGTGACTTTCCTTAGAACTAAGCCCTGACCCTACAATACCAAAGATTGGCTCTTCGATTGTAGTATATATCGATCCGTTATTTTTGGGCGGCCAATCAGACAAGGGCGGCTTCACGTCTTTCATCCAATAATTCTAGGCTCGTATCATCGCCTCATTATTTGACTCTTCTGTTGCATATCGGAACATGATCCTAGGTTCTAGGACCTCGGCCAGTATTAGAGCTTCAGCGTCATAAACTAATGATAACGGGTAGCTCCGATATTAGACTTAGATGTTGTGCGATATGCCCAAAGAACCCCGGGTAAAATTTTCTTCCACTTTCCTTTGACGTCTATTAGCCTCTTCTTAAGATTTTGGATGATGGTTTTGTTGGTCGATTCGGCTTGTCCGTTCCCGCTAAGATGATAAGGTGTTGATGGGATTCTCTTGATCTTGTGATACTCGAGAAATTTAGTCACCTTGCTGCCGATGAACTGCTTTCCATTATCACACACGATTTCGGAAGGCATCCCGAATCGACATATGATGTGATCCCAAATGAAGTCTATGACTTCCTTCTCTCTGACTTTCTCGAAAGACTATGCTTCAACCCACTTAGAGAAATAATCAGTCATAAATAAAATAGATTGACTTTACCTGGGGCCCATGAAAGAGGGCCAACGATGTCCATTCCCCACTCCATGAACGGCCACGGGGACAAGACCGAGTGGAGTAGTTCCCTGGGTTGATGAATCATTGGTGCATGACTTTGGCACTTGTCGCATTTTTGAACCAACTCTTTTGCATATTTCTCCACACGTGCCCTCGTGGACTTCCCTTAGAATGTATTCAATATCTCCTGGCCCCAGACATATCGCTAATGGACCATCGAACATCCTTCTGAACAAAGTTCAATTTTCGGACAAGATGAATCATGTTGCCTTTATGCACAGGGCTCTTGATTCTTTGGATATGAGGGGAGCTTCCCGTTCTTCAAATACTCTACGTATTTGTTTCTTCAATCCCAAGTCAAACTTGTGGAGTTTATCTCGGCGTGTCCTTCTTCGACCTCCGATCTCATGAGTTGTACGACAACCCCCAAATTGAGTTCGTTGTCTTTGACCGATGACCCTAGGTTTGCGAGGGCATCGGCCTCACTATTCTGATCTTGAGGCACATGTTGCAAAGTCCATTCCTTGAATCGGTGTAGAGTTACCTGTATCTTATCGAGGTATCTCTACATTCATTCTTCTCGAACTTCAAAGGTTCTGTTAACCTGGTTCACCACGAGGAGAGATTCACATTTGGCCTCGATCACCTCCGCTCCCAAGCCTTGGATAATTCGAGATCTGCAATCATGGCCCCATATTCGGCCTCATTGTTAGTCAATTTTACAGTTCTGATAAATTGTCTAACCACATTACCTGTGGGTGGTTTTAGCACGATGCCGAGTTCAGACCCCTTTGCGTTCGAAGCACCGTTCTAAAGAGGGTTCAGATTCACGAGGACGTACCCGAGTTTACTAATAGTTCTATTTCAACCTCGGCTACTAGGGCTGGTGTGAAGTCAACCACAAATTCTTCCAAGATTTGAGACTTGATGGTTGTTCGGGGTCGATATTCAATATCGTACCCATTTCTGTGTACTATTTGGCCAATCGTCCCGAAAGCTCAGGCTTATGCAAAATATTTTGAAGTGGATAAGTTGTTACAACTCATATGTGATGACATTGAAAGTACGGTTTTAGTTTCCTGGAGGTGCTTATCAAAGGGAGGGCCAATTTTTGTAGATGCGGATACCTAGTTTCGGCCTCACCTAAGGTCCGACTAACATAATAGATAGGGAATTGCGTACTTTGTTCTTCTCAAACCAAGACTCCACTTACCACTATCTCTGATACTGCACGATAAAAGTAAAGATGTTTGTCTGCCCTCGGCATGTGAAGCAGGCGGGCTCGATAAGTACCGTTTAAGCTCCTCCAAGGCCTGGTGGCATTCCAGAGTCCATGTGAAGTTATTCTTCTTCTTAAAAAATAGAAGAATCGATGACTCTTATCAGAGGACCTCGAGATGAATCTCCCTAGGGAGGCTATGCGCCTCGTTACCCTCTGCACGACCTTTATGTTGTACACTACCGTGATGTCCTCGATAGCTTTGATTTTTTCAGGGTTGATCTTGATTTCTTGATTGGATACCATGAAGCTGAGAAACTTGCCAGATCCGACCCCGAATGCACATTTTTTCTAGGTTGGGCTTCATGTTGTATTTATTCAGTATATCGAAAGTTTCCTGCAAATGCTTTAAATGGTCCTTTGCTTGCATAGACTTAACTAGCATGTCGTCAATATAAACCTCCATTGATTTCCCTATTTGTTCTTCGAACATCCGGTTTACTAGGCGTTGATCAGTTGCTCCAGCATTTTTCAATCCGAATGGCATTACATTATAGCAGTAGGTGCCATACTTAGTGATAAACGAGGTCTTTTCCAGATCTTCCGGGTTCATCTGTATTTGGTTGTACCCGGAATAGGCATCGAGAAAACTGAGGATCTCGTGGCCGGCCGTGGCATCGATCATGCAATCGATATTAGGCAAAGGAAAAGAATCCTTGGGGCATGATTTATTTAGATCTTTGTAATCTACACGCATTCTAAGTTTGTTTCCCTTCTTAGGGACTACCACTAGGTTTGTTAACCATTCGGGATATTTTACTTCCAAAATGGATCTTATTTTAAGAAGTTTGGTTACCTCGTCTTTGATGAAATCATGTTTGACCTCGGATTGGGGTCTTCGTTTTTGCTTCACCAGATGGAACTTCGGATCCATGCTTAGTTTATGAGTGGTGATTTCTGGTGGGATCCCTATCATATTGAGATGGGACCAAGCAAAGCAATCCATGTTAGTTTTAAGGAATTGAATAAGTATTCCCTTAAGCTCGGGAGCTAGCCCCGTGACCAAGTATATCTTTCGTTCGGGCTGATGTTCGGTCATTATGATTTGTTCTGGCTCTTCGGCCGTTGACTTGGTGGCGTCGGAATTATCGCAGACTATGAAGGATTGAGGAACCCCATAATCATCATCCTCGTTAGTCCCCTACTTCTCTGATTGGGTCGAGGCCGGTATTTGTGGTTGCTATTTGACCTCCTGTTTTCCCTTCGAATTTACCTTTTGTTGATGAGAGTGCCGATATTAGTATGACTTCGTCGACTGCAAACATTTCCTTGGTGGCAGGTTGCTCCTCGTAGACCGTTTTAACTCCTTCTGGTGTCGGGAACTTCAGAACCTGGTGAAGGGTCGAGGGTACCGCCCTTATGTTGTGGATCCATGGCCTCCCGAATAGGGCGTTATACCTCATATCATCCTCGATCACATAGAACTTCATATCTTGGATGGTTCCGGCCACGTTCACTGGTAAAGTTTTCTCGCCTTTGGTGGTTTCATATGCCATGTTGAAGCCGTTTAATACCCGAACCGCGAGCACAACCTTATCCTGTAGGCCGAGCTGTTATACGACCCTCGATCGAATGATGTTGGCCGAGCTACCTGGATCAATTAAAACATGTTTAACTTGAGTCTTATTCATAAGTACATATATTACCAGTGCATCGTTATGGGGTTGCACAATCCCTTCTGTATCCTCGTCATTGAAAGACAAGGTGCCTTCTGGCAAGTAATCCCGAGTCCGCTTCTCCCTTGTGATCGACACCTTAATGTATTTCAGTACTGGTCCTTCAGTAATATCGACCCCTCCAACAATTATGAGAATTACGTGTTGTGGCTCTTCTTGCTCGTTCTGTCTGTTTGAATCTATGTTTCTGAAGTGATTATTGGCCCGATCGCTTAAGAATTCCCGAAAGTGCCCCTCGTTGAAAAACCGGGCTACTTCCTCCCTTAACTGTTTGTAACCTTCTGCTCTATGGACATGGGTGCCATGATACTTGCACATTTGGTTGGTATTTTTCTAGGCTGGATCGGACTGTAGAGGTCGAGGCCATCAAGTATCTTTGATACGTCCGATGGCTGATACGATAGTGGATGCATCAACGTTGAAGTTATATTCTGACAGTCGTGTTGCTTCTTTGGGCTCGAAATTCCTGTTGAAACCATTCTTGCTCATGAGCCATCGAGAGCTCTGACCTCAATCATTTCTCCTTTCACCTCGAATGGGGTTGTGTCCAGGACTATCGACAGAGTTAAAAGGGATATCGACCGAGAACCACGGTCGAACAGGGATCGTTACCAGCCATATAATGGAGATCGAAGGCCTGGTAGGATAAACCGACCCGGAAGGAGTCCCCAGCTGGTCGTCTTCGACCCTAATCTTCGATTGGTACCGATTATGCACATCGACCCAGGTAACAACTGGGTATTCGATCAAGTTCTGCTTTAATTGCTATGAAGCCACTGAGCTTCGTACGTTTAATCCTTGAGTGAAGGCCTGAACGGCCCAATCATCAGCAACTGGTGGTAGATCCATACGTTCCATTTGGCACCCAGACACAAATTCTCTAAGCATCTTGTTATCTTTCTGCTTCACCTTGAAGAGGTATGACTTCCCAGTCTCGACCTTTATAGCTCTGGTGTGTGCTTTAACGAAGGAACCTGCAAGCATGGAAAAAGAATCAATTGAATTAGGTGGCAAATTATGGTACCATATCATCGCTCCCTATGACAGGGTCTCCCCTAATTTCTTTAACAATACGGACTCGATCTCATCGCCCTCTAGATCATTCCCCTTAATCGAACATATGTAGGAAGTGACATGCTCGTTGGGGTCGGTTGTTCCATTATACTTGGGAATTTCTGGCATGCGGAATTTCTTGGGAATTGGTTTAGGATCTGCGCTCGGGGGGAAAGGCTTTTGCACAAACGTTTTTGAATCCAAACCCTTCAAAATTGGTAGTGCCCCCGGGATTTGATCAACCCCGAAATTATAGGTTTCCACCTTCTTGTCATTTGCTTCAATTTTCTTCTCCCCCGATTCCACTCGCTTTGTCAGCTCCTCGAGCATCTTCATGATTGCAGGGTCGGTCCCTGATTCATTTCCGTTTGTTCTTGACACCGATTCGGCCCTATGAACAACTTCTTGCGATGGCTCGGGCTCGATCCTGCTTGGTGCATGATTCTGGTTTTGGAGTTGATGCTATTGCAGCTTGTTGAGCCTCAACATTTCAAATATCACTCGACGGCTGATCCCGCCTTCTTCATCGCCCTGTGCACTTTGACCAGTTGATCGAACATCTCCGCGGACGCTACTCCATCGAGGTCAACTGGAGGCACTTCATTTCCTGGGGTGGCTATGTTGTGGTTTTCGCCATGGAGGCCAAGACCATTGTCTATGTGTGTGAGTGCTGCTTGAGAGTTTGACATGCTGATCCTGGAATCAAAGATACTCACAAGAACAAGTATAAAATAGTGTGTGCTACGAAAGTTAGTACTAGGCAATCACTATTATCCTTAGCTCACGGTGAGCGCCAAACTATTTACCCTAAAAACGGATAACAATTTAATTTATATGTGATTTTTAGGGCACGTGATTTCACTTGGCACAAACCGAGAAAATATAAAAATTCATATTGAAATTGACTGTAAAGAAAAATAAAAGCAAACCAAATAAAATGTGCAGCTTTGGCCCTCGAGCTAAGTTACCCTCGAACCAAATGAATAAGAAAATGAGATATGAACAAAGTAACAGAATAGTGAAAGTTTAAGAGAAAGGCAGTATATTGCTTTGTATTGTGTAAATATGATGCTTTTACAAATGATCTGACACCCTTTATATAGTAGGGGAGTCCTATTTATGTTACTACTCTAAATACAGTAGGAAATCCTATGATTGGCTAATTAATCGGCCTCATCTTGATACGTGCCGATATTTCCGCCGTGATCCTTTCTCGATTACGGATATTTCGACTTACCGTTACTTGACTAGGTAAACTTCCATCGGTGTTGTTCGATCTCTATTTTACTCGGTCTCGATCTTGGCCGATCTCAACCTTGATCGACCTCTGGATTACGAGCTCAGCAATCTAACTTTGCCTATAGCTCGATATAACACGAGGCCGAATCTTGGCCTATCAACCTCGATTAGTCATAAGAAAGGCAGGTCCGTTCTGACCGTATACACATTTCTTCTTTGCTAAACGGTCCATGTTCCTACTTTTACTTAGACTAGTCTCTTTGCACGCTTGCTCCATATCATTCCTTTTTACAAGATGCATATCAAAAAAATTGTTAGAAATTGTTAATATGCATATATAGACATTCAAAAATTATTTGATTGGGTTATAAATTAGAAATTTAAATATACCAAAATCTAGCGTAGCCTTAAGAACCTTTTATGAATAAAGTCGAAAGGCACACTCTCCATCCAAATCCATATCTATTCTTCTATTATGACACTATTAACTAAAATTTGGTACATCTCCCATATGGAATTGGGCTGCGCTAATAGGTGATGCTGAAAGCATGATATAATTATTTTCTCAAAGTTAGTTAGCCTTTTTTTTATTTGAATATACATGTCATGCACAAATTTTTTATCGGAAAACTTATACAAATATTCCAAATAAATCTCAACTTACTAACCTCTAATCATTAGTCATAGACTTGCCAAAACAAGCCAATAAAAATTGAAAAATCAAATAAATAGGATTCTTTCTCTCAAAGAATCACATGCAAAAATCAACTTTCATATTTTAAGCGTGAAGACAGAAAGGAAATTTCATGGATGAGATATCAAATAAGGTGATGAAATAAAATAAATACAATATTCCAAAAGTCTAAGCAAAAAAGGAACTTTTTCAATGGGTATAGTTGAAATTCATTGAAAATATATAGATAAATCAATATACAAAATTTGAGGAAGGTTGGAGGTGATTTGGACAGGTTTTGTATCAAAATTCGTAATTAAATCGAGTTCTTCTGCGACACATGTATCACGCATGTATCTCACGCAGATATACATAGAGATACATGTGATACACCATTGATACAAATATGATACATATGTGATACATACATGATACATAGTGTGATACACATATCATTTTTTTCATGTTTAGTTTTGTACTTCGAACTTTCAATCCAAATCACCTCAAAACTTCATCAAATCATCCCAAAACTGAGATTCAAGCTCCTTAAGTTATACTCAATCTATTTTAATAACACCCACTCAAAACAAAGCAAAAATTTGATATTTTTTTAAATATAAATAGCTAATTGGCTAATATTAATAATATTTTATAAATTAGTCTATTTTTGTAATGAGCTACTTATAAATGAATATGGCTCTAGTTTCCCTTTTATTCTCCTAGTATACAACTATTTATTTAAACATTGAGAAGTATTAGCGTTCAAATTTTATTGTTGGATATGAATGATTAAATTGCATATTGAGTCCCTTTTTATCTACTGTAAATTAGGTAATCAAGTATTATAAATTAAAGAAAATATCCAAGTATGCCATGTTCTATTAGAAATTACTCATTTTTATATTTTTCAATAAATTCTTTGAGTTTGATATATCATCGTGGAATATGAAGCATATTGAGTTCTCTATTATCTACTGATTAAGAACTAGGTAATCAAATAAGATTAAATTAAAGGAAAAAATTCAAAAATGACCTTGTTATTGATCATAATTGAACCAAATAATGACACTCCAAAAGTAATAGCAAAAAGTGATAATAAAACAAAAGAAACGAAATGCAAAAAACAGTTAATTTATAAAGATGGCACCTCTATCACATGATCTCAGTATACACCCAAAGTACTTAGACTAAATACTCTAACGTTGATTTGCAAAAGATGGGCATACAAATTAGGGGAGGCTCAAGCACATACGTGGCCTAGAGCTAAAATTTAATGTGGGGCTTAAATTTTTTAAAAAATATTATGATATATATTTTTATTTGAAGTCTATTATTTTTCTATTTTTTGAGATGCAAGTTGTTAATAATTTACTTATAATCGATTTTCTCCAATAATTCATTTTCAATTGATAGTATAGCCAACCTATGTAATATTTCTTGCGACATTGTTGATCTTAGGTAAGATTTTATCAATTATAATTTTGAAAAACTTATTTTCTTTGAGGTAATGATTATAGAAAAACTCTACTTTTGTACTAGAAGTACTAAATTTTTTTTTTTTTTTAAATATCTATAAACCTACTGGGAGCCTAAGACACAAGCCTTACTTGTGATAACCTTAGAGCCAGCCCTGTTAATTATAAGGGATTTTTTTATTCCTATACACTATTGAAAATTTTATTAAATGTCTGTATTTTAGTTAATTAACCGACATAAACAAGTTTTGTTTATAAAATATATACAATCCACCTTAAAAAGCTTTCAATCCATTATTGACGCCTTCAATCAAGAGATCTAGTTACACCCTTTCCTTTTTTCTCTAATCTCTCCCATCTTCTCTCCAAAATCGGAAGCATAAAGAAAAAAATGAAGTTTTGATAACAAATTAAATAAACGAGTCAAATTTCGTTAGCTAGTGATTGTTCGAGATCGACATCCGACACTAAACTATGCTGCTAGCACAACTGTGCAACTAAAATTTGTAATCGCTTAAAAGCTTTCTATTCAAAATTTTCATTTAATATCCTTCCAAGTGTAAGGCTGTTTTTTTTGGG
>MDKI01056849.1:0-13049 GCA_005239505.1 Nicotiana paniculata | reverse complement strand
TCAATTGATTTATTGGGATTTTTATAGGACGATACGGCGAGTAAAAATCACATGCTCACATTCACTATAATAACCAATGAACTGAAATCACTTGGAAATGGGTTTATCTCAGAAGAGTTGGTTAGCAAAGTTCTAATATTCCTTCCAGCTTCATGAAAATCAAAAGTCACTGCAATCCAGGAAGCCAAGGAATTGGACAAAATCTCATTTGATGAGTTGGTTGGAAACTTGAAAACTCATGAAATAAGAAAAATAGAACTGCGCAAGAAAGAACCCAAGAAGAATAAGTCCTTGGTTCTTAAAGCATCTGAAGATGATAATTTGATTATGATGATCCTGATCTAGTAATTTTTTTCAAGTTTAAGAGGTTCATGAAGAATTCCAAAAGTGCATTCAAGAGAGAGACCCGTAGTAAGCCCAAGCAGATTGACAAAGCTAACTATGATGGGTGCTACAAGTGCAGCAAGATAGATCACATGGTCAAGGATTGCCCAATGTGAGAAATTGAGTGGAGGAAAGAACGAGCTGAAAAAGTAAAATGGGAGAAGATGAGAGAATAGGGTTCCAACAACGGAAAAATCCTAGGCAAAGGATTTACTGAAGCAATGAAATAGGCCTTCTTAGCAGTATATGAGGACACTAGAAGTGATCAAGAGAAAGAAAAGGAGGATGTGGAGACTGAACCCCCAGTATAGCTTGGAATGCACATTGGTAGACCTCCTTTGTTTGATGAACACCACTATGATGAATGGAAGTTGCATATGGAAACATTTCTTTAGGCTACTGACTTTGACATATGGGTAATTGTCAGCCATGGACCGATTACTTTAACCAAAATGGATAGTGAAGGTAACAAGTACAACAAAATAGAAGAGGAATACGATGAGGAAGATCATCAGCTAGTTCAGAAAAATGCTGAAGCAAAGGACTGCTCTACAGAAGCTTGTCTAGAAACACTCTCCTCAGAGTGTCCTCTTGCATTTCTGCTCGTGATATATGGAGGACCTTGGAAACTGAATTTGGAAATAAAAACATCGAAGTATCCTTGATGGAGATTGAAGAAGTATCCTTGATGGAGATTGAAGAATCCAAAACAGAGGAAGAAGGGATAGGGATGATGGCCATGAGTGATTCAGAAACTGAAGATGAAGCAAACTAGGTAAGTTTATCTGACTTGATAGAGAACAGTCATGCTATGTCCATAAAACAACTGATGGCCATAATTGTGACCTTAATGAATGAAATGGATAAAATGAATATTGTAAATGATCAGCTAATAAGAAACTTTTCTTGTGTCAAACTTGATTGCAAAGAGCTTGAATCTGACAAAGCTAGTTTAGAGAAACGGGTTAAATACCTTAAGCTTATAAGAATAAGAAGTCCCCTGATAAACATGGAAAATAAAAAATGAGTGATCTGCAGGATAAGCTTGAAAAGGAATTATAAATTCCTAAAGATAATCTTTGTGATGCTGAATGTAGAAATAAAGTCGTGCAAGAAAACCTAAAAAGGGCTAATTATGAACTCTCTCGACTAAGCAAATGGCATAGATATTCTGATGCCTTGAACTGGTTGAATGAACATTGTAGCTCCAACAAATCTAGAATTGACTACAGAAAATCGGTCCCTAATTTTGACCCAAAGTATGTAGGAATTTATGATAATAATATGTGCACTCATTATGGAAGAGTAGGACACTTTAGAGACACTTGTCCTACTTTAATTAATTCCCTGTGTAGAAGCACCTTTGTTATCACTAAAAATATGAAGAATGAAGAGGATCAAAGGTTAATCCTCTTGTCCATACTAAGTGGATTAAGGTTAACAAGAAAATATTTTCTAATCCTCTCCCCTTTTGTGAAAGAAGGGATCTGATTTATCCTTTTTACAACAACAAGGGACCCAAACTTGTTTAGGTTACCAAAACTAACTTGTGAATTTTGTTGTAGGCTAAGGTGAGAAGCACAATCAGGACTGGTATCTAGACAGTGGATGCTCAAGACATATGACTAGAGAAAAGAAAAACTTTCTCTCACTAACAGCCTTCCAAGGAGATGTCATTTGGAAATGAGAAAAAGGGACAGATAACATCTATTGGAAAGGTTGGTAAGTAACTCTATCATTCTATAAAAGATATTTATTATGTGGTAGGTCTTAAACACATTCTTCTTACCATCTCTCAAATGCGCGACAAAGGAAATGAGGTAAAATTCAATTCCAAAATTTGCACTGTCACTAAGCTTGATAATGATGAATTGTACTAAATGGTAAGAGACATAACAATGTCTACAAGATATTGATTATGTCACTTCCCTAGAGTGAGCACACATTCTTGAGTGTATTGGAAGATGATACACTGCTATGGCATAGAATACTGGGACATGCCGATCTCTCTCAACTCAACAAGGTTGCAGTAAAGGACTTAGTCCTTGGGCTCCATAAAGTTGAGTTCACCTCTGACAAGGTATGTGATGAATGTGTTACAAGGAAACATGTATGGTCATCCTTTAAATCTAAGAAGTTTGTAAGTATATCTAAACCTCTAGAACTCCTTCACATGGACCTCTGTGGACCAATGAGAATAAGAAGCAGAGGAGGTAAGAGGTATGTGTTTGTGATTGTTGATGACTTCTCTAGGTATACCTGGACTTTGTTTTTGGGATCCAAAGATGAAATATTTGATGTTTTCTGTGTATTTGTCAGAATGATTTAACAAAATCTAGGGTGCAATGTATTAAGTATAAGAACTGACCATGGAACTGAATTTGGAAATTCAAAATTCCTTGAGTTATATGGCTCACATGGTATTGACCATAATTTCTCTGCACCTAGAACTCCACAATAAAATGGGGTTGTAGAAATAAAGAATAGATCCTTAGAAAATATGGGAAGAACCATGTCGATTGCTAGTGGACTGCCTAAGAGTTTCTGGCTGAGGCAATCAATACTGCTTACCACCTGCTAAATAGATGCATGGTAAGACCCATTCTTGAGAAAATTCCTTATGAGAACCTTTGGGTGAAAATATTTTGTTCATAATAATGAAAAAAAGGTCTAGGAAAGTTGCCGCGCCCCCTTTTTCCTCGCGAAATCGGGTTTCGACATTTTTGGGACAACTCCTTTTTTCGGGATAGGTTTGGAATTAGAAGAGTCGCCCCCTAACGGATTAAAGTGCGTTAGGAAACCTAGAGACATTATCTCATATAACCAGTTTACATCACTAGAGATCGGGTAAGGGCTCAAATTATCTTGAGGGGAAGGTGTTAGGCGCCCCTCGAGGTCCACAACGGTGGGTCCCGGTCGAACTTAAATTAAAGGAATTAGTATAAAAGGGGAGAAAGAAATTTGGACAAATACGATATTCAATTTATTTTAAATAGGAGCATGGGGGGGTCCTAAGTTTTTTAGCCTATAGGATCATTCTATGCAATACTTTGTAACTCCCTCAAGTCGGGGTGTTACTCATAGTACTTAGCGCACGGACTATCATCTCCTTACTACCCAATTACAATCTTTAAGTTGTTACTTAAGCATTATAGTAGTTTCTAGCTCGTTCCTTATGCGTGCACTACATGCCTCTTACCTATGGCCCTGGAGGTATTAGGACCTTTATTTGGGATAGTTCTAGACCAACCTATATTACTTAAAATGTGGAATCTAGGAGACAAACAAAAACAAATAGGACTTTCAGATAAGGGAACAAGTATGGGCTCACATTAACCTCTGCATGTAGACAACAAAAGCACATAGACTTTATTAACTTTGGAATCCTATAGGCAGGATATATATGGTAAAACAGAATGTCTAGATAGTTTTATTAAAGCGAGCATCACGACCTATTTGTTTGCCGACTAATTTTATTCAATTTGGGCACTTCAAGCAATAATATGTCATAATTATAAATCCAGAATCATTATTAAGTCCTACAAATATATTGCCTAAGTGATTGACAGGAGTGATTTAATTCAGGATCGATCGACAGAATCCTATAGGCATGATTTCTAAAAGCTTGTTGATTATAGACCTATAGACATGATTTCTAAGTGTAGCACTGATTTTAACTTACAAAGACAGGTTTTACTCCTTTTCAATCCTATATACATGCTTTCTAATTGCTTAATTGATTTGAACCTTATAGGCATGATTTCTAAATGCTGAATTGATTTGAACCCTATAGGCATGACATCTATCATGCTAATTTTAGTCCTATAGGCATGATATCTATTGCATGATTGATTTGAACCTTATAGGCATGATTTCTAAATGCTGAATTGATTTGAACCCTATAGGCATGACATCTATCATGCTAATTTTAGTCCTATAGGCATGATATCTATTGCATGATTGATTTAAACCTTATAGGCAGGATCTCTAAGTTTGAAACTGATTTTAGTCCAATAGCCATGATATCTATTAACCGTATAAAGGCAGAATTTAAACATATTGCCAGGAAAGATAATTATCTCACACAAAAAAGTCCTATAGGCATGAATGCTAATGCACATTTGTTGAAAACATGTATAGATCCAATGGACAGGATTTCTAATGTACAGAATTAACGAAAGTTCTATAAGCAGGATCTCTCGTATGCAAATGTAAAAACACAGAATCAAAACGATCATGAAAGTTCTATAGGCAGGATTTCTAAACACAACATAGTATTCACATAGTTTGATCAGCGTAATTAAATCCTATAGGCATGATTTCTACCCAGTTTTAACAAAAAGATATAAGTAAAACCCCCCAGCTTCATTAAATATCCCCCAAAATCTGTTATTACAGAGTTACTACAACCCAGAATATCAAATGAATTACATAATGGTAACAGTTGCACTATAGGGAGCCTCATAGGCCCAAATAAACCCGGGAACCAGGCCTTCCACCATAACAACAACACATCATAGGGATTCATAGTACATAGGAACAAGGTTTCCAGCGTGTCAAAGTTCCCAAGGGCATTAGGGGACCCAGGGCAATGCTCACACTAGAGAACAAAATGCTCAGAAATAATTCAAAAGAGATTAGGAACCAAATCCCAGTGTGTCAGAATTCACAAGCGTCTCACATTGACCCCGGGCAGTGCTCATACTGAGGAGGTTAAGGATAGAACCTAAGGAGATAAGAATAGGAGTTTGAGGTAGCAGTATATAAAAAGAGACAATGGTAAAGGAAAGATTTTAAAATAGGTTTGAGTTTAGAAAAGCCATTATCACAGAGTTTAAACACAGAATATGTAGGCAGAATTTCACTAAGAAGACAAATTGGCAAGATTTGCAAAGTTGTTCATGCTCAAGTATACAGTTTTAATAAGTTAAAATCTGAAAGGCCTAACTAAGCTAAGTATACATGCTAAAATTTAGGACAGCTTTGTCTAATCACTGGAAAACATTGGGACATGGTATTGAGGAAAAAGTCAAGTAATCATGTGGAATCCAACGAATGCAAGACACACCAGTAGACAAGTTATCAAAGGACATGAATGACACAAAAGGGACTTAATACAACCAAGACATAATAATACAAGTTTGTAAAGATTCCGGACTGATTAGCTGATGAACATACTAGTATTAACCTAAAGATGCTAAGTTTAGGACAAGTTTAGAACTAGCAAAAAAGCATATATGAAACAAATTAAAAGACATTAAGCTAATCCCTAAGAGAATTCATGTTATTCAATATCAATAGTCTCAGAACTAATAACGTCAATTATAGAACTAAAGGAAATCACATAAACATGAAACTGGCAGAGTCATGCTCATAATGGACTTTAACATGTTGGTTCACAAACAGTTCATATAAGTAAAATGACAAAGGGATAGTCACTAACCAATTAGGCAAGAAAACAAGAAGTACACCACAATAGTCGAGAAGCCAGAATTATTTGGCCTTGGCTTTCAGCCGGCCAAGACCAGAAATAAATGAGAGAGGGAAAAGAAAACACAAAACCAATCCCTAAGATCCTTAGTGAGAATATAATGATTCGAGTCTCTTAAAGGGGATAGGGGAGGGGTTTATATAGTACTATAGTATAAACAGGAAACATGGTAAGTATTAAACATAGAATCAATTAGAGTATAATTTTTAGAGCAAATAATACATAAATGAGGGAGTTCAGTAAAATAACAGAGAATCCGAGAATGTAATCATGAAAGTAACACTTAAAATAAGGGGATACAACAGAGAATAAAAAAAAAATATCATACAAAGATCGATTAAAATCAGATTTAGGGCGAAATAAAGTAAAAAGTAAAGGAACAAGATAGATTAAACAGAAATAAGAAAAATATCAGTCAAATACGATAATGGAAAGAGTATCAATCAGAAATCAGCAAAGAATAAGGAAAGATCTCAAACCCTAGTTGAGACTGATGCCTTAAATCGGGCCAAAAATACAAGGACCGTTCAATATAACATGTGTAGAGACGGAAGATCGTCCAGATCTTCATAAAATCAGGGTGAATCTACCTTTTATTGAGGTAGTTCTTCACAAAAATAGGGCAAGAACCAAGTGACGTCAACAACATGCGTATAAGGGCAGAATATTACAAAATAGGTAAGCAAATCATGGATTGATTCCACGTTTGAGGCAGAATCAAAGAGGATTGGGGAGTGATGGCGCTAGGGTTTAACAGAGAGAGAAGGAGAGAATGAGAGTTTAAGGGCAGCAGAGGTAAATGAGTTAGGGTTGGGGTTTTGTATAGTTAAGAAGGGGGAATTAGATATGGACTGTTGATCTTTAGAGATCAACGGTCACAATCAGAAGGGTCCCGGGTTGGGTGTTTTAAATGGGTATGGGGATTGGGATAATAGGTCTTGGGCTAGGGGTATTGGTCTAGTAAGGGTGTGGGGTTAAATCCGAAAATGGGACTTTAGGGGCTAGATTTTAAATACTTATTTTAACAAATAAATAATTTATAAAAAATAATTAATAAATGAAAAAATATTAATTGTGCATAAAAATGATTTAAAATAATTACTTAACATTATAAAAATATAAAAAGTTATTTTCTGTATAAATAATGTTATTATTCATACATATGGGCTATTATTGCAAAATATAAAATATTAGCCTAAAAATATAAATGTAATTATAATAAATGTACCAAAATATTTAAAGCTTAATATGGATATAAATGATGAAATTAGATGATAAAAATCACCATAAAAATTATTTGTGATACAATTAATGATTATTTATATAACAAAATATGGGAATAAATTGATTTAAAAATCCTTTAAAATTATGGAAAAATGTTGATTGGTGCTCATGCACTATTTTGAAAGTATATATGTATTTATAAAATATATATGGGAAAAATTGGGTACCAACAGCTGCCCATCTTTACCCGGGAAGGATGAAAGAGTTGTCGGGTAAAGACATGATGACCAATTTTGACCAAATAAGGCGATTTGAAAGATATAGGCCGCACTCCGGTTTCCGAGCTACCTACATATCCCTGGTTTTAAAGGAATCATGTTGTGTGTATTTCTGGATCCAATGATGGAGTAAGCCAATATAGTTGTCACAAGAACGGACAAGGTGTTCCCAATAGGATCAATTGGGATTTGAAAAACGGTTACGGATAAATGATAAAGGTAAGGATGATGATCGGTTACGCTTGAAATAATTTGAGGGAGATGCGTGTTGAATGAAAATCGGAGCGAAGATTACTCCTGTTAGGAGAAGGGTTTCTCCTGAGACTGTCTGCAAACTCAAAATACAATATATGCGTATAGAATTTGTAAATATAAAAATGATGCAAATTCCCTTTGGACCAGTGCTTAGCCTTATGCAAATAGAGAGGCAGGGTTTAGCCTCATGCAAGTGATTTGAGACAGGGCTTAGTCTCATGCAAGGAGAAGGTCAGTGCTTATCCTTATGCAAATGGAGAGGCAGGGCTTAGCCTCGTGCAAGTGTAAGAGTAAGAGTGAAGTGTTCTTACCTGGCAACGTGCATAGTGATTGTATTATTGCGATGCTGCTTAACATGATGACATAGTCTTGCATCCAAAGTAAATTTGTGAGTTTTGCGGAGGGAGGTTGGTTCGTGCCTTTTGCTTGCTTGATCTTCTCCGTTGTGTCCGAGGATCCTGCTCAAGTTGTCAGTGGTAGCATTTGGCTAAAAGTTAAGTTTTATTTCCAAAAGCATGCGTGAATGGTTTACAAAGACATGGTGATATGCTGTTTAGAAATTAGTTGGATGAACCAGTAACTGTGACATATTGCGACTTCCTTTGTCGTATAATTTTGAGGGTTCTTCTCAAAAAATTTCCCCAATTAACTAGATGAACTTTCTGACCATTATGTATGTTGCGATATTCTGAACTTACTTCGAAATTTTGAGGGTCCTCCTCAAAATTCTTCCCCAATTTGTGATTGTGGGAAAAATGGAAATTTTATTGAATTGTGACCGAACCCATAGGGGTGCCTACGTATCCCCTCTTAAATAGGAATCGGGTCGAGAATAGTCCAATTTATATCATATGAAGAAGCATAAAGTGGTTTACACAGAGTATCTTTTGACTGCATCTGAATTGATAGGCTTTGGCCAGATTTCTCCGTCCATCTCTGCGAGTATGAGCGCACCTACTGTCAATACTCTGTGAACCATGTAAGGACCTTGCCAGTTGGGAGAGAATTTCCTTTTGGCCTCATCTTGATGTGGAAAGATCCGTTTCAGTACCAGATGCCCCAGTGTGAACTGTCTTGGTTTGACCCTTTTGTTGAAAGCCCTGGACATTCTATTCTGATAGAGCTTGCCGTGACACACTGCATTCATCCTCTTTCCGTCTATGAGGGCTAATTGCTCATAGTGGTTCCTTATCCATTCTGCATCGCTGAGTTCGGCTTCTTGTATGATTCTTAAAGAAGGAATTTCTACCTCGGCGGGAATGACAGCTTCAGTACCATAAACCAGCAGATAGGGAGTTGCCCCGGTTGATGTGCGGATTGTGGTATGGTATCCCAGTAAGGCGAATGGTAATTTCTCGTGCCATTTCTTGTGATTCTCTACCATTTTCCTTAGTATCTTCTTGATGTTCTTGTTGGCGGCTTCCACGACTCCATTCATTTGAGACTTGTATGTTGTGGAATTCTTGTGCTTGATTTTGAAAGTTTCACACATGTATTTCATCATATCGCTGTTGAGATTGGCGGCATTTTCAGTAATGATGGACTCTAGAACCCTAAATCTACAAACAATTCGGTCTCGAACAAAATCTGCAATAACCTTCTTGGTTACAGCTTTGTAAGATATAACTTCAACCCATTTAGTGAAGTAGTCGATGGCTACTAAAATGAACCGGTGCCCGTTTGAAGCGGTGGGATCAATTGGGCCGATGACATCCATTCCCCAGGCAGCAAAAGGCCAAGGTGATCTTGTTGCATTAAGCTCGTTTGGTGGCACTCGTATCATGTGTGCATGTATCTGGAATTGGTAGCATTCTGAACGTACCATATGCAGTCTGTTTACATGGTTATCAAAAGTATCCGGCCCTGAGTATCTTCTTGGCCAAGACAAAACCATCCATATGTGGGCCGCAGTTCCGACATGTATCTCCTCGAGCAATTTGGAAGCCTCTTTTGCGTCAACACACCTTAACATTCCTAGATCGGGAGTTCTCTTGTACAAGGTTCCTCCGCTTTGGAAGAAGTGATTGGAAAATCTCCGAAGGGTGCGTTTCTGAGTATGGTTTGCATGCTCCGGGTATTCTTCTTTTGTCAAATATTATTTGATGTCGTGGAACCAGGGATTTCCATCTGTTTCTTCTTCAACATGAGCACAGTATGCCGGCTGATTATGGATCCTCATCAGAATGGGATCGATGAAATTCTTGTCTGGATGTTGTATCATTGATGACAAGGTAGCCAATGCGTCTGCGAATTCATTCTGAATTATGGGGACATGCCAGAATTCTATCTTTGTGAACCTTTTCTTCATTTCTTGTACATGATGCAGATATGGAAGTATTTTGGAATTCTTGGTAGCCCATTGTCTTTGTACTTAATGTACCAACATGTCTGAATCACCGATTACCAATAGTTCCTTAATATTCATATCAACATCCAGGTTGAGCCCTAATATGCAGGCTTCATATTCCGCCATGTTGTTAGTGCATGGGAATCTGAGTTTTGCAGAAACCGGATAATGCTGACCAGTTTCTGATACCAAGACGGCTCTAATACCCACTCTTTTGAAATTTGCAGCTCCATCGAAAAACATTCTCCAATCGTCATAGACTTCAGTAATATCTTCTTCTACGAATGATACCTCCTCATCAGGAAAATACATTTTTAGGGGTTCGTATTCTCCTTCTACAGGATTTTCAGCAAGATGATCTGCCAATGCTTGTCCTTTGAATGCTTTCTAAGTTACATAGATGATGTCGAACTCGCTCAGTAAGATTTTCCACTTGGCCAGCTTCCCAGTAAGCTTGGGTTTCTGAAAGATGTACTTTAGGGGATCCATCCTTGATATGAGATAGGTAGTATAGGCACATAAGTAATGTCTTAGCTTCTGATCTATCCAGGTTAGAGCACAGCAAGTGCGTTCTAGCAGAGAGTATCATGCTTCATATGGAGTGAACTTCTTACTCAAGTAATACATGGCCTGCTCTTTTCTTCCTGTCTCGCCATGCTGTCCCAGAACACAACTGAAAGCTTCATCTAACACTGCAGGTAGAGTAGTAGTGGTCTACCAGGCTCTGGAAGGACTAAGACTGGCGGTGTGGACAGATGCTCCTTGATTTTGTCAAAATCCTTTTGACCATCCCTGGTTCAACTGGTTGCGGCATCCTTGTTCAGCATTTTGAAAATCGGCTCACATATTACTGTGGACTGTGCTATGAAATGGCTGATGTAGTTGAGACGTCCCAAGAAACTCATCACATCCTTCTTTCTTTTTGGTGGTGGTAGTTCCTGGATGGCTTTAACCTTTGACGGGTCCAACTCTATTCCTCGGTGACTGATGATGAATCCCAATAATTTTCTGATAGGAACCCTGAATGCACACTTTGCGGGATTTAACTTTAGATTGTACCTCCGCAGCCGGTCAAAGAATTTCCTCAAATCTGCTATTTGATCTGTATCCCTCTTGGATTTGATGATGACATCATCAACATATACCTCTATTTCTTTATGTATCATATCATGGAAGATCGTTTCCATAGCCATCATGTAGGTCGCCCCAGCATTCTTCAGACCGAACATCATCATTTTGTAACAATACACTCCCCATGGTGTAATGAAGGTTGTTTTCTCTGCGTCTTCTTCATCCATCCAAATCTGATGGTAACCCGCGAAGCAATCTACAAATGACTGGAGTTCATGCTTGGCGCAATTGTCGATCAGAAAATGTATATTTGGTAGCGGTAAATCATCCTTGGGAATTGCTCTGTTTAGATCCCGATAATCAACACATACTCTGACTTTCCCATCTTTCTTTGGAACTGGTACAATGTTTGCCAGGCAAGTTGGGTATTCAACTACCCTGAGGACCTTGGCTTTGATCTGTTTGGTAACTTCTTCCTTGATTTTCAGGCTCATGTCTGGCTTGACTTTCCTGAGTTTCTGCTTCACTAGCGAACACATTGGATTTGTAGGTAACTTGTGAGCCAATATGGATGTGCTCAAACATGTCATATCGTCGTATGGCCATGCAAAGAAATTCTCATATTCTTTCGGGAACCGAGTGTATTCTTCCTTCTCTAACGGTGACAAATGGATGCTTATGCGGGTTTCTTTGACGGCTTCGGAGTCTCCCAAGTTGACTATCTCGGTCTTGTCCAGGTTGGACTAGGGATTGTTCTCAAAGTTCTTCACTTCTCTAACAATTTCCTCAGGATATTACATCCTCTTCTTATATTTCTTCTGAATCACTGTCCTTCTGTTGTGTTGTCTCATTACATGTCACAGTCACTGGTTCATCAAGAATAGAATACTCCCTTGCTTTTACTTTCCTCCAAAGGTCGTCCGGACCAGTTTCAATGACGGGTTGTTTGTTGGAAGTTTGGTAACTGGTCTCTCCCAAATGCTCAGGTGTGTAAATTTTACCCATTCTGGTCATCCCTTGTGCAGTGTCAGACTCTTCCATCTTTGCTTTCCTCTTTCTCCTAGCCTCTGAAAAATAATCCCAAGGTACAGTGTTAGAACTGAAGGGCGGTGTGGATGTCACTGTCACAGTGAAAGGTGTGGATACTTCTACCTTAAATGGAGCAGGTGTAGCTGCAGCTGGTGTCACTTCTACTTCAAAAGGAGTCGATGCGGTTACCTCATCTTTAACTGGCAGTTGTACCTGTATCACAATGGGATTGACCGTGACTGCTAGCTTCTTAGGATCATCACCCTCCCCAATAAGTCCGATTGATCCCTCGGGATCCCACTTTTCTTCAGTTTCTATTACATTGACTCCTTCACCCCTATGATCTGGGAGAAGGTTGTTGCGGACATTGGGTGTGGTTTCTTTCTCCTGTATGACCTTGGTATCAATCAGTGTTTGGATCTTATCTTTCAAGGTGCGGCATTCATCAATAGTGTGTCCCTTCATACCGGAATGGTACACACATGTCTTGTTCGGGTTGACCCATTGAGATGAGTTTTCCATACCCACGGCGAGAATAAGGGTGACATATCCTGCAGCTTTTAATCTTTCATACAACTGGTCGATGGGTTCAGCAATAGGTGTATTATCTGGGTAGTTTGCAATCAAAATTGGGCCTGGGTTTTTGATAGTTTTGACGAGTTGGACGTGAATGATAATAGCCTGGTTGGGTATTATAAGTATGGTAGGCGGTAGCGGGTTGAGGATATCTAGGAGGTGAAGGCTGGTGTGTGGGTGGAGGTGTTTGGTATACAAATGGAGATTTTGGACCTTGGGCGACCATTATTGTCCCCACTTCTTTCTTCTTTGATATGCCACCTGATTGTAGTGCTTTGTTCGTGGCCTGCAGTGCCTCAATGCACACGCAAGTGTACGTGGTCGACAAGTCATATAGGATTTTAAGTCCAGATATCATACCCACAGAGACTTGTGTAAACTACTAGCTAAATTA
>ML367111.1:829-39830 GCA_005239505.1 Nicotiana paniculata | reverse complement strand
TCTATTCCAACCGGGAAACACTTAAACTCTTCAAAACTTGGAATTGACCGGACCTCGGGACCCTGGCGTTAGTGGGCCCAAACGCCCCCTTAAAGCCAGGGCAGGCCTGGCTTTAGGGCTCTAAGCCCCACTAACACCAGGCTGACCCTGGCTTTAGAGGCCAAACGCCCGGGTTGGCCTGACTTTAAGGCCAAAACACCCGGCTATAGCCCAGGTCACTCCTATTCGACTCTTGATCGTATTTTCGACGTTCATGCATCCATTTAGCTCGGTTTCCATTTCCAATGCACCTACACATGAGATAAACTCCATTATGCACCTAAAAAGTGTATTTTTATCATTAACGCACATAAAATGTAAGACATATAACTTGTTAAACCATGAATTCTAGCCACGCATCAATCAACATTAAGGTGAATCAACAATGGATGGATAAAAGTTCCAAATTATGAGATGAGATTAGGCTTTCATTCTTAAGATGAACAGTAATGAGAAAGCATTAAAGGATTTAGATTTATACAACACCGACATTGTAACCTATAGTTGGGTTGCAAATCTCGGTAATAATAAACTGAAGTAAGTGTTATGGTATAGTATGACGCACCTAGATGTAGTAAATCCATAAGGATACATAACTGAGGCTATGAAAATATATCAATAGTCGTAGGTTCGACAAAGTACTAAGTGAAAAACTTCAGTACACCTATAGATGCCCAGAGGGATAGCTTGTCGAGTTCTGTATATGTTCCCAAAGAGAGGCTAGAGATTTACTAAAAGTTGGAGGAAAAAGGAAAAAAGAGTCGCATAGGCGCACATACAAGGTCAGTATTGTACAGGCTGCATGAAATAAGGTAGAAACAGTTACGACATTGGAAGAATTTAGACCACAAGTCGTGGTGTGAGAAAGAGGCCTAAAGGGAGGATGCCCTAACCTTTGGATTTATTCAACGAACATATCCCTATATGGAAAAGAAAATATTAAAGTATTCGTAAAAGCTATTGTTTTAGACACAAATAAGTGCATCAGTCAACATTCGAAAGGGGGGAATGATGTTCCAAAGGGGGGAATGATGTTACACCCCATATTTTTGTACCTAAGAGTACGTCGTAAGTCAATTGATTTAAGCTCAGAAATGAGATCGTCTTTGAAAGTACATAAATTAAGTTAATCATGTTAACTTGCAGGTTACAAATATTTAAGATCATGGACTGCAAGTACCAAGAGGGTCGGAAGGCTTAGAAGCTAAACTAATTGAAGAAAATAAGTTTCGTCAAAAGTCGACACATTTGGAATGTTATAGTATTAACTTTTGGGGTGAGACTAGAGTGATTAACATGATATCCTGGTTATTTTATGAGTTATTTTAGTCTTATTATAGTCGTGTGTTACGTTTTGAAGTCAAGCAAGTTGTGGAACAAAAGTCGAAAAAAGTTGTTGGAACTTACGTTCATAATTTTACTTAATCTTTAGGTCATATGTTACTAAGATTTAATCCCAATTTACTTGTAATTTTGGGGTGATCTACCCACCAAATTTAATATATATGTGTCTAGTTTCCAATGCATTAAACCGTTCATCGATACGATCTCGGAGTAGAGAGATATTCGCATTTTCGCGAGACTGCCTCAACCCCATTTTTAGTCATTTGTTTTCAGTATATTTAGACCTTAGAACCCTAAAAATACTCTCTCAAGTTTCTCTCATGATTCAAGATCCAAATAAAGGGAAAAAAGCACAAATCACGTGTCCGAAATCCCGTCGTGCTAGTAAGTTTCTTGTTCTTCTTCTTGTTACTGATTTTTGGGTGGTTCCAGCTTGTGTGGGGGGTTGTTTTAAGCGGTTTAATGTAAGGCCCCAAGAAACTTCACTATGTAATTTAAGGTTTTTTTGGTGTCAAGGTAGGCGAATGCATTGTATTTTTTAAGTTTTGGGTTGAACAATGCGCTGGGGAGTTGAAATGTTTCATCACAGCTAGTCCAGGATTTAGCCGGGATAAAGCCAGGCTGGACAAGGCTTTAGGCTGGCGAGGCCAGGCTAAAGCCAGACTGGACTAGGTTAGGCTAGCGACGGCAGGTCTGCAGCCTGGTCCGGAAACTTTGGACTATCCATTCTTCTATCTTTATAACCCGACCCAACTTCGTTAACTACACACAATGGTCATTTTTGAGCAAAAAATATGATATTTTAGAGTGAGAGAGGGAGCTCTAGAGTGTGAAAGTGATCTTCATTAAAGCATTCTTCAATTTTTACACAAATCTTTGAAGATTAACAAGGAAAACAGACTAGATCTTCATCCTTGAGGTAAGATTCTACACCCTAACCCCTAATTTCGAATTTTAGCTAAAGATGGGTAATTATCAAGAAAGTTTGTTGGTATTGGAGTTGTTATCTTGCTTGCAAGTGTTATCAACCGGTGTAGGAACATTGTTGAGCTAAAAATGTTTAAGGATGGGTTGAAGGTTGATGAAATCCTCTATAAAAGGATATTGAAGACTTAATGCACACCTAGAGTTTGATGGGACGCTCAAACGAGCTAAGACTATGAATATCTTCCTAATTTATGTTCAATTTTGTTATATCTCAGAATAAATTGGGATTGCTAGGATTTTCGGAACGTTGTAGTGATTTAAGAAAAACTCAAGCAAGGTATGTATGACTAAGAAACACTCTTCTTAGAAATTGAACCCCTTGATGTCCATGCAATTGGTGTAAGTCCCAAAATTTATTGATATTGAAATTGCTATTCCATACGAACTTGTGTTGCAAGAATATATGTACAATATGTATTTTAATGTTCCCATAATTCTAACTTGCCGTTTGAGGATGTGTCAAGGATATGGAATATATTCTAAAATGCATAGACTTCTAGTTAAGCTTGAATAAAGATTGTTATGCCAAAGTATGTGAAGGCCTCTAGTTAACTCAGATCTGTAATTGCTCTCGTGTGTACTCAATATCTTGAATATAAGTCTTGTTTGTTGAAAATGATAATAATGTGAGATGTGGGAAAGAACTTGCATTAAGAAATACAGCCAAGAGCCAAGATATGATATAACGATTGTGGCCGCTAGTGCCGATGGATTGATATATGTGAACGAAATATGAAATGAGATGATCGATGAAGAATGGTAATGTCTTGGCTAAGACGGCCTAGCCTATCGGTCCATGATCGGACGCCATGCCGCACACATGGTGGTACTGAGCTGGAAACTGAAATTTGAAATTGAAACTGGAATTATGATTGTGGTGAATGTCTCTAATGGGACGACCTAGCAGACCGGGTCATGATCGGAATCTGTATAAAAGTACGGTGGTGTTGTGAATGATGAGGTATTGATAATAATGATGTCCCCATTTAAATCTATGAAAATTACTTGAAAAGGAAAGCTTATGTGATTCTTAATGTGATTTTGTAGTGTTGTTTAAGGTTTCCATTGATTCCATGATTATTTCTTCTTGTATTATTGTTCTTTCTAATGAGATGGTGTTTAATTATACATACTAGTGCGATTCGACAGTACTAACGTCCCTTTTGGGGTGGCGCTACATCTTTAAATGGATGTAGGTGATACCATAGCAGACAGTGTTGATCGCAGCTAGTGGTGCATCATCATCATCTTCCTAGCAGACTTTGTGAGCCCCATTTCTTCCTGGGGTCATGTAGTACATCTTTTACTTGTATGTCTGCCACATTTTGGGATATAATCAGGGCCTTGTTGCCGGCGTTGTTATGACTCTCTTTTGTATCATTAAAGGCTCCATAGGCGCTATGTGGGTTGTATATGGGCACTGGAAGGGTTAGTGGATTATGTTGTGTTTGGACCCTTGTTCCTTCAAATCGAGAAGTGTTTGTAATTTTGAAGAACTTATCAATGAGGTAAAAATTGGATCAATTTGGAAATATTTACAAAAATCTTCCGGTTGTATAATTATTAATAACCTATTTTCTTTATCATAATGAGTTGGGTAGAAAAAGTCTAATAGGCTTGCTCAATCGGGTTCATTTAGTTGAGCGTCGGTCGCGCTCCCCAAGGTTGGGGCGTCACATTTAAGTTCTGTAAAGTACACACCCAAGGTTTTCACATCAACCCTAGGTTATTTCAAGCCATGCAAATGGATTACACCCTATTTCAACATCAAAAGTTAGTTCTAGTGAAGAACAACACCTCTTTGAGGTTGTGTTGTCATTGAGGATAGTTCTGGGATGTGTTTGGCTGAAATTTCAAGTTATTTCTACTGGCTAAGATGAGTGTAACAGCCTACTAATTGTTCTTAAGCTTTCTTTTATTTTATTTAAGTCGTTTGGATCATAAACTACAAGATAATACTTGGATTAACTTATGTCACTTTAATGGTATTGTATTGCCATTGAGGGCTGTTGTAAGCTAAATATAACTTGGACTTAGACTTGAAGCTACTAGGAGGTATTTGTATTATGCTCTTGCATGTGCTTAAGGTTATCTTGATGTTGATTAATTTAAATGGAAGCACTAGACATGAACTAGTGAATAAAGTTGCGAATTGAAGATAGTTGGAGTTGTGGATTGTTTCCTTTGTTATAAATATATGGTTAATGATGGAATCATTGATGAATTACTTCATTATCATGTTAATGATTATGTTAAGTTAATATAAGAAGTCTATAAGGGGAGATATGGGTTATACGGATTCCAATCGGAGCTTGCCGCTCGTCGTGAAGTAGTTGTGACTTGTCGTTGTTATATGGTTTCTTGTTATTGATATTTATATGTTGCTGGATTTCTCTGGCTGTTGGTTTTGGTATATGGTATTGGAGGAGGCCCTTGTTACAGGGGAGATGCCGCCCGAATTTACGTAAACGAGCTAGTAGCTTAAGTTACAGACTTAGCCTTTGCTCAACACTGATTTTGAATCTCCTTTTGCTATGATAGATTGAGTTGACTTGTTTGAAGAGTTGCTTGGAAGGTATTAAGGACTCAACGTGGTTAAGGTATGTTAAATCACTTAATTCTTTCTTTTTGCATGATCTAAAGTGAAATGAACATAAACGATACGCTAATTCATAACAGATCTACTCCTAGAAACTAAGGTTGTCCATGTTATTCTTTCCTTATAAAGTTATTCTAAGCAAGTACGCATGATCCTTGAATCCTAATTAGGTTCATATTGATGGTATGGGTGTCCATAATGTTAATCGAAGGTGCAACTACCTTGCGTCACTCCTAAAGGTTTAGAGTGTATTCCATGAGTCCAGCATGCATTATATATAGTATTTAATTTACTCTACCGAGCCGCGCTATTGTCGGCCGGGTACGGCACTTGTTGTGCAACCACGTATCAGTTGGGTTTACTGAGATCCATGTGGCCGGGTACGATTCTACCGAGCCTTATGATGGTCGGGTACATTTTTATCGAGTCCTCTTTGAGGCCGGGTATGATATGATGATGATGCCCACAGAGGAATATGTATCATGCATTTCATGTCAGTAGCTCTCAGAGGCGCTCAGATGCTACGGGTTGTATCTCCTCTATCTCACTTTACATTACTGTTCTTATCTATGTGTTCCTTCCTTAATGACTCAGTAATTTATTCGTATTGATGTCCCTTTTGCCTGGGGACGCTGTGTTTCATGCGCGCATGTCCCAATATACACGTTAACAGTCCTCCTAGTAGGCTATCAGCTCAACGGAAGATGTTGCTGCACTCCACTTTCTCCGGAGTTGCCTATTGGTCAGTATTATTAGGACATGTATTGACTGGTATGGCGGGGCCCTGTACCGACTTTTATGATTTTTATGTACTCTTAGAGGCTTGTAGACAGATGTCAGGTATATGGATACTTGTATGTCCTGGTCGGCCTATGTTTTGAGTTTACAAATGATCATGTCGGCCTTATAGGCCCGTATGTCACATGTATAAGTTTCTATATCATGTTGGGTAGCCTTATGTCTAGTATTTTCTTATGTTTTATTTTGATTATCTCATGAAGGCCCATCTGGCGCAGTTACCCATGATAGTGCGATAAGAAATATACGTTATGTTGGTAATTGGTTGAGTAAGGCACTGAGTGCCCATTGTGGCCCTCCGATTTGGATCGTGACATACATGAATACTGGTCCGGAGAAGGTGACACTTTCTACCTCTCTAGGAGTGAGGATTTCAATGTTGTCCCAGCGACAATCCTCCTTCACGACAAGAAATCTAGGAGGACAGATGGAATACGAATACCTATTGACAGACCAACTTCTGTCGCTTTTGGGATTTGTAGGTTCTTTTGTTCCTGAAGGTCGGATTTTATGCTAAGGTGAAGAAGTATGCTTGTATTTATGGGTGGAGGTTCATATTAGACATCAATGTCATGACCCCAAATCCTAAGTCGGTCGTAATGGCGCCTATCATGGAACTAGGCTAGCCAACCATTTCATACTATCATAATATTTCGTAATTTCCAAAACTATACCGGTCTTTCACAAAAAAAAAAAATTTCTTTCACTTAAGCAGATTAAAGCAGCAAAATGAAATAAACAATTTATACACTACCCCAAACCTGGAGTCAACTGTCATGAGCACCTAGGACGATAAATACAATGTATAATAAAGTGACTTTGGTACTACAAGAGTCTGAAGTATGTAAGACAAAACTTTGAACTAAGGAAAGGAAAGGAGGTGAGCTGGGGACGCTGAGCAGCTACCTCGATCCACGAACAAACTCCAAGCACGTCAGAAAATCAACTAGCGAGATAGTCCGGTACCTGGATCCGCACACAGAGGTGCAGGGAGGAACGTGAGTACGCCAACTCAGTAAGTAACCAAAGTAACTAAAAACTTGAGTACGGTGACGAGCATTTATAAATTATAATTTCATAAAACAGTAATTCAACTTTTATTAGAAGGCTCAGTATAAAGAAGAGAGGGAAAAACAGTAAAATTAACAATGTAACAACAATCCAGGCACAGTATCTCTCTCATAACAAGGTATATCAGTCACTCTTGACTCCACTATCAGTATTTCATGCTCACGCTAAGCACTCGCACTCAACAAGTATCAGATAACCACTCAACTACTGCAGCGTGCAACCCAATCCACCTAATCTATGCTGCGGCGCGCAGACCGATCCAATATATATATATAGTCGACTGTGCTCACTGGGGGTGTACAGACTCCGAAGGGGCTCCTACGGCCCGATCCAATATACATATGCTGCAGCGTGAAGCCCGATCCATATAATATTTGTTGCGGCGTGCAACCCGACCCATAACTAACTATTCTCACAATCTCGGCTCTCGGCCTCACTCAATCATCCTCTCAAGCCACTCGGGCAACTCATCTCGACAACACGAGACTCAACCCACAATATCTCACAATGTTCTAAAACAATGTAAAAATAGTGAAATAGCAACAGTATTAAACATGGCTGAGTTCATAGAATTTTCTATCAAAATAGTGTGAGAATAGTGTGAAAATACCCCTGAGGGTCTAAATAGTTCGGCACAAGGCCCCAAACATGGCTTACAGTCCATAAATAAGTATAAGTCTCTAAAATCTAGGATGTCTCATGATTCCAAATCAATTATGCGGCTTAATAGTCGCTACGGGACAGACCAAGTCACAATCCCTGTTGGTGCATGCCCACACGGTTGTCATCTAGCATGTGCGTCACCGCATTTACCAAAACAATACAAGATACCGGGGTTTTATACCCTCAGGTCTAGAGTTACAATCGTTACTTATCTCCAAAACAGTCCAAAAACTACTCCGCGATGATCTTGCCCCTCGAATAGGCTCCCAAATGCTCCGACTCTATCAAAAATCAGATCAATAACATCAAAATATACTAGGGAGATGAACCCCAATCGAAAGCTATCAAAAATTAGGCACAATTCCCGAAATTGGCCAAACCTAGCCCCCTGGCCCACATATCGAAATTCGATAAAATTCACAAAACTAGAATCCTCCTTCCCGCACGAGTATACCCATATCAAATTTACCAAAATCCGACCTCAAATACCCCTTCAAATCATCAAAAGAAATTCCCAATTTTTTTCTCCCATTCTTCCCCAATTTTCACTTTGATTCCTCAAATTACATGATAAAAATCAAGACTAATTCATGAAATTAAACCAAAAGTGATTGAAGAACACTTACCACAAGAATTTCACTGAAAATCTTGTCCAAATTCTCCTTCTCCCGAGCTCTCTAATGGTATATTGAGATATGGCCCTAAACCCTTGTTTTGAACTTTAAAACTTTCTGCCCAGCTCATTTTTCTTCATCGCGAATGCGTCACTAGGACCGCGTTCACATAGAACAATTTCCAACAGGCCCTCAATTTACACTATGCGGACGCGACTACAAGCCTGCGAACGCGAAGCATTGGAATCCCCAACCCTATGCGAACGCACCCCAGGCCCCGCGAACGCATAGGCCAATGGGCCTGGGGTCCTCAACCGCCTTTAAGCTACGCAAACACACTCATGCTCCCATGTTCGCGATGACCACTCAACTCAACTCATCGCGTTCGCACCTCCAAGCTCGCGAACGCATAGAAAAAAATCCCCCAGCCCCTCAATTCCCCTATGTGAACGTGTGACACCCTCCGCGAACGCATAGGGTAAAACCTTCTACAGCAACAAACACTAGATCAACTGTACTCCAAGGCCAAAAGTCACCATGTTAACCACTCGAAACTCACCCGAGGCCCTCGGGACCTCAACCAAATATACCAACACATCCCATAACCTCATTCAAACTTATTCAAGCCTTAGAAACACCAAAAACAATGCAATAACACCAAAATCACATCAAATTCAAGCCTATGAACTTTGAAATTTGTAAATTCCACCAAAGATGCCGAAACCATCCAAAACACCTCCGATTGACCTGAAAATTTGCACACATATCCAAAATGACATTACGAACCTGCTCCAACTTCCGAAATCCCATTCCGACCCTGATAGCTAACTTTCCACTACCGATCAGAAATCGCCAAAAACTAAACTTCGCCAATTCAAGCCTAATTCTACACCGGACATCAAAACCACATTCCGAAAACACTCTGAAGTCCCAAATCACCTAACGAAGATATCTGATCCATAAAATCTACATTCTGATGTCGTTTACCAATAAGTCAACTCCCAGTTGACTTTTCCAACTATTAAGCCAATTTAAGAGACTAAGTGTCTCAGTTCTCACCACAACCACTCCGAACCCAAACCAACCGACCCAACACAATATAATAGGTTAAGAAACATATGATAAAGCAGAAACAGGGGAAATAGAGCTAATCTCACGGAACGACCGACCGGGTCGTTACAATCAACCTCCTTGGTTCTTTTATTTTTCGGATCTCCATCGAAGAGAAGGCCAGAATTTTCGAAGGCAACGGTGTTAGAAGACATTGTGGTGAGAAATTTGTGAAGAAAAAATTTACTAAGAAAGTTGAAGTTTGCAATAAGGTTCCAAGATAAGTCGGAGAAGAAGAATAAGTTGAAAAAGTAATGAAAAAAAATGAGGAGAAATGGAGAAGTTATAGACGACAATAATCATGGTCATGATTTCCTCGAGAACTGGCAAAAATAATTGTCAAATCATGGGGTAACACGTGTTCAGATCCTTAAATGCGGAGAGACGTGCATCCTTTAAAATGGCAAGAACAGTTCAGAAACTTGCCCGCTAAGGAAAGATGTTTTCTCTACTTCCTGATGACACTAAAGTATTATCACCGAAAAGAAATGGGACTACCTGTGTACGGTAAAATTGGTTAGTGACCGTTGGACGAATGAATAGATGATACGTGGAGCTAGCGACATGTAGTATGTGAGTCAAAAAATGGTCAATACCGGTTGCCAGCATGTGACCAGTGCTGGATGGGTCCCGAAGATAGAGTAGCCGATGAAAATGGTTCAAAGTATTGACATCGGGTAGCATTCAATGAGCGGTTGTTGCAGAGAATATCTACATTTATAACCAACTATTATGCAAGCATCAATGACGTTTTATTCTCATTCAAGAGGATCTTGATTTTGGGGTCTTGTCTCCTTGAATAGAGTTATAAATAGAAGAATTGACATCCATTGTAGACACGAAATACTATGTACGCAAAATAACTATATTTTGCTCTCATTTTATATCATTATCCTCAATCATTGTTCTTTAGCTTTATTCTCACTTTTTCCACCTGAAATGCTAGGTTCATACCCAAGCTTATACTTCATTTGATTTCATTTCATAATCTTATTTCTATTATTATTCATTTGCTAATTTTTTTGGGTCAAATCGATTCACTTGTCTATAAATCACGTTACAAATTTAATTTTACCGTTTTGAGGGTAAACAACAATGCAAGTATAATTTGACTTAATCTCCATGTATAATACTAGTCGATTCAACTCTATTCCAGTATGTTGGAGATTGAACTATGGAAAGTTTGAATTTGTAGAATGTTTGATCACACCGATGCATGAAAATGTACAAATTGCAATTGAAATACAGATAGTTGTTTTTCTTCAATGTTTCATAGATGAGTAATGATAACTCATATTTTATAAATTATTACATTATTTCTTTTGAGCAATTGGATCTTTATTATGGTTAATTTTCCTCCCTATGGTTTACTAATTTTTAATATGTGGAAGCAACAACCATAAAAATATTATCACAACATGATGTATTTGGCAAATCAAATACCATGGCCTAATATTCAATATTGTGCGACTTCTCATTTAACTATCAATCATTGTATTTTCGTTTCTTAGCTTATGTTCAAGGAAGAGCGCTATTTAACCATCACAATTCCATAAGAATGTCAACAATATCAGCAACCACTTCCAGAAGAATCAACATTAGAGAGGCGATCTTCTCCTCCTTCATTGCTTCTTGCACGCCATCATTTGGAAAAGCTAAAATATATAGCATTCGTTGTATTAGTGAAAAATAAAATCGCTGCATGGATCAATGCCATAATGACAGGTGTAATGGGAGTAAATGCGACAAAGAAAAATGACGTGTTCAGAAAGTAGAAACAACACCCTCGGGGTTGTTTGTGAATGGACTGTACCTATTAGCCTCGGTGCTAAATGTAAAAGAATAGTGACGGCATTGATAATTGAAACAATTAATAGCTGCAAATAAGGAAAGAATTAGTCAATCCCTAATTACACGTGATTTGCTACCATTATCTCAACCGTTACAAATCAATTACGTAACGAGCAATTAACACGAGCTAGACAAAGCAAATGATTACGAGTAGTAGCACTGTATAACCCCTCCCCCCCTCCATAACTTGTATGCCATAAAAAATTTCACTAAGTAATATTGTCAACCATAGAATTTTCTTATTATTCTCTGTTGTCAGAAAGGCTGTAATTATCAATAAAATTACTGTTTTCTTTATTCTCTCAGTTTATATCTTTACTATTATTATTCACTTTTCATATCTATTATATTTAAAAAAGTTAAGTATATCGATTTTTAGAAACCCGCATTATTCTATTTAATTGCTTTGACTTCAAAAACTATTTTTAGGTTAAACATTCTCCTCAACGTTCACGTGATAACTCACCATTTAGGTCCACTAATCGCAGAATCGATCAACGAAATGAAGAACAATCAGGTTTGCAAGATCAGTTGAAATAATTCATTACTCAACAGATTGGTGAGGCATTGCAAGCTTTGCTGTCAAACAATGCACCAAACATAGTCCTAGTACCTCCACCAATGAATACTACTATACAAACTCCCAATTCAGGGCTGGAAAATTCAGGTAGTAGAGAAATGCCAAACAACTCTGAAGTAGGAGGCTAAGGTACACCAAATTATTCTGATTTACTAAATCTAGTTCTAACCTTGCACAAGCAACTCAAGAAAAAGAATGATCGGATAGAATAAATCCCAGGTGTTCCGAAAATAATTAAATGTGTGAACATGGGGAAGTATTCGTAACATCCATGAAAACCTAGCGCAACACTATTACCTATTCCAAAGAAATTCAAGATGCCAGATATTCCTAAGTATGATGGAACTTCTGATCCTCGAGACCACGTAACTGCATTTTCCACATGAGTCAAAGGTGATTTGGCTAAACAGGAAATAAAGTCAGTGGTAATAAAAAAGTTCGGTGAAACCCTTAGGAAAGGGGCGCTAACATGGAATTCACTTTTACTTGAAAACTTTATTGATTTGTTTGCGGAGCTTGCGTATTCATTTAATAAAGTGCATAGGGAGCACAAAAAGTGGAGAAACGAATGGAGAACATCTTCAAAATATAGCAAGGAAGTACAAAATTACTTAGGGAATTTGTTGATCTCTTCCAACGAGTAATGATGTTGCTACCTCCCATACCTGACAGCAATAGCTTTTGCAAGGACTTATTTGAAAGATGTCTAGAAGCTACAAGAAGGTTAAAGAAAAGTTTACGACAATTACTACCAACTACTTGGAATGATGTTTATAACAAGTATAATATGAAGCTTCAAATAGAGGCAAACACGGTGTCTCAGTCGAAGGTGGAAGACAAGTTTGGGTCTAGAAGATCAATGTTAGAATGAAGAAATGCAAAATACAGAAACGAACCCTATATGGGACCAACAAAGCAAGATCACATGCCAAAGATAGAAGATGTGTGATATGATCAAAGGTCAAGGCAAAAAGGAGGTGGGTTCTTCTTCTCGATTAGGAAAGGAACGAGAAATAGCGAGGTAGAACAACCAGAGCCCTAAACAAAAATTAGTTGATTACAATTTTAATATAAGTACTTTTGAATTAGATGCGCTATTAAAAGGAATGGGAGATAAGATACGATGTCCAAGAGAAATGAGGTCAGACCCAAGCAAAAGAAACTAGGAATTTTGGTGTGAACTTCACAATGATCATGAACACCGAAAAACGGATCAAAGGCGCTTACAAGGAGATATATACTACTTATTGAATAAAGCTTACGGCACTGATTTATTTAGTGAAAAAGATAAACAAGCTTACATGTAGAATGGAGTGAAGCACCAAAGCCTCCATCACCTAAAAGGAAAGTAAATGTCATAATTGGAGGTGAATATGTTATTGGAGTAACATACACGACGACAAAAAGAACAACCAAAAAATCTGTGATTCTCGAAAAATGCATCGTCAGGTCATGAAGGGGGAGATCATAACATTTGATGATGATGACGTAGATAGCATGTTCATACCCCACAATGATGTATTGATATTTCTCTACTTGTTCATGATACTAACACCAAAGGCTCGATCTCTATCCAATTTGATAATTCAAGTGTAATAACCAAGGGAAAAATTACATTATCAACTTTCAAAAGGATGGTGAATGACACCAAATCCAGGTGGTGGAAGGCGATATGGCCAATAACATGATTTTAGGAAGTTCATGAATTCATGAGATGGATGCAATACCATCGACTTTGCATCAAGTTATTAAATGTCCATCACAATGGAAAATGCAACAGATTAGGGGAGATCAACGAGCAGCACGAGAAACAAATACGGTGACTATGACAAGTGGTACAACCAAGGATGGAGAGGAAAAATAACAATTACTACAAAGACGAGGAACCCACCGAGCCCTTAGCAACTACAATGTCATATATGGGAAATGAAGTTGACATAGATGTATGAACTGACGTGATACAGGAACTGGAGGAAAGTGATACTACTAAAAACATCATAGGAGCTCGAGGATAATATTTTATTTGTTCACTGGCCCGATAGAAAAGTTTATATTGGGACGAGCCTAAGCACGGAACTAAAATATAAGTTAATTGAGTTTTTGTGCGCTAACTCTAATTCTTTTTCTTGGTCGTATTCAGATATGATAGGTATTCTATCGTAAGTACTGACCCAATGGCTAAATAAAGATCCATTAAACACACTAGTAAAGCAAAAGAAGAGAAAACAAGGTGCTTTGAAAAACCAAGAAATACAAGAAGAGGTAAGTAAACTCTTAAAATTTTGTTCCATTCATGGGGTAAAATATCTTAACTAGGTAGCAAATACTGTCGCAATTCCAAAAGAAATGGTAAATTGCAAGTATGTGTGGGTTGTACTAATTTGAACAAAGCATATCATAAAGATTTGTTTCCTTTACCGCATATAGATTAATTAAATGATTCTACTGCCGGTCATGAGCTTTTAAGTTTTTTTGGATTCTTATTATTGATACAATCAAATTAAAATGGATCCCAAAGACGAGGAAAAAAATTCTTTTATTACAGACAACGAGACTTATTCTTACAAAGTTAAGCTATTTGGTCTAAAGAACACCGAAGCCACATATCAAAGGTGGGTGACAAATAGTTCCAAGAGCATTTGGGGAAGACTATCGAAGTTTACATTAATGACATACTTGTAAAATCGACACAAGAACAAGATCATCTCGGGAATAGAAAGATTTGAAATTCTTCGAAAGTACAACAAGAAAATGAATCCACAAACACGCATTTGGTGTTGCATCAGGTTTTCGGGTTTTCTTGTTTCAAAAAGAGGGATCGAGGGAAACCCAGGTAAATCAAATCAATTAAAGAAATTCTGGATTTACTTACAAGAATAAAATATGTACAGAGATTCACAGGAAGAGTAGCAAATTTGGGGATATTCATATCCAAATCCTTTGAAAGATATTTCAAAATTTTCTCATTGATGAAAAAGAAAAACAAGTTCGAATGGACAAATGAATGTCAACAAATGAATGTCAACAAATGGTGAGAGATCTAAAAATATTTCTTCCAAAGGCACCTTTGCTGTCAAAGCCAAAGGAGGGGGAAAGATTGTGATCCAGAATGTCTAAGTGCGATTCGGACGCGTTCGATGATGGTTTTGATATTATTCGAGGCATTTTGAGCCTTTAGACAAGTTTGGATAAGCTATCGAGACAGGCTTCTATATCGGATGGCATCCTAGGGACCTCAGGTGTGTTCTAGGATGATTTCGGACCATGTTTGGGGTTTTGTTGCTGGTGGTGTTGTTTTTTTTTCTTATGTTGTTCTTCACGAACGTGGTAGGGAACATGCATTCGAAATGAAGGAATTTGACTACTGAGAATTTGTGTTACGCGAACGCGATGAAGGAGTCACGAACAAGAAGAAGGAACTGGGGCTAGGGGCTTTTACCCTACTCGAACACGACAAGGGAGTCGTGAACCCGAAGGATAGTGGGCTATTAGACTTGCCCTTCACGAACACGGAAGGTCTACCATGAATACAAAGGAGGGGATTGGTGCTGGGGGAATTTTAGTCATCGTGGACGCGATGGTTGGCTCACAAACGTTAAGCTCTGGCCAGGTAGGCCTTCGCGAACGCGATGAATGGCCTGGCGAAGGCTTATAATAATGAGCTCGGGGGGTGAGCTCATTAATTTCAATTTCTCTCTTGTTGAGGCGATTTTAGGAGATTTTGAAGAGTCATTTTCGTCATCTATCATGAGGTAAGTGATTCTCAGATGTTGTGAGTTAAATACATTGATTTTTATAGATTCAAACATGAAAAAATTGGTAGAAATTGTTAAATTTAGAAGGAAACCTAGAAATGGTATTTTTCGTTTTTGACCATGAAATGGGACATGGAATTTGGATTATATTATATATTTAAGTTTGTGGTACTATGGTAATATTTATCTTAGAGAATGTTCGGGATCCGGTTGCGTGAGCCTAAGGGTTAACTTTGTGGAATTTTCAAGTGGAGTTGAAAATTGTTTCTAATTGTTAAATTATGAGTCTTTGGGTAATATTTGATTGGTTTGCACGTTTTTAAGTAGTTTCAGATTGTTTCACATTATATGCTTTGTTAGAGAGGCATTGGAGCCGGTTATTGAATTTCAAAGTGAGGTAAGTCTCTTATCTAATTTTGTGAGAGGACATTTACCCCATAGGTGCTATATTTGTTATTTGTTACGTGTTATGGAAGCTACGGATGTATGAGGTGACGAGTGTCCGCATGTATGCAAGAATTCCTGATTATGTCCGGGTAGACTTACACTCACCAAATGCTTTAATTGTACTATTTGAGTTATTCTTGCATGTTTAAATGCCTTGATTACATTTTGCCTGAGACTAGACTTGCATAAGTATAATGGACGAGCTATTGGATTTGTGGTGGTCACAATACCTTCTTTTTATGGATTTCTTCCTTGTTGTACGTATAGTTCGAAAGCTTCTTGAAGTTTATAACTCTCACATATATTTGTGAGTGAGGCTAGTGACCGATCAAAGTTTTGTATTCTAATGGGATCAGGTTGAACGCCTCAACAATATTCTTATGGGATCGGGTCGCTCGCCTCGGCAGGATTATGTAACACCCACTTATTGGATCGGGTCATTCTCATCGGCAGTATCATGTATCAGACTCTTATAGAATCGGGCCATTCGCCTCGACAAGATTATGTAACACACTTTTATGGGGTCGAGTTGATCGCCTCGACATGATTATGTAACACACACTCAAGGGATCATGTCGTTCACTTCAGCAGGATTATGTAATACACTCTTATGGGATCGGAATGTTCGCATCGCCAGATCTATGAAACACTTATGGGATCAAGTCGTCCGCCTCGACAGAATCGTGCGTAATATTTGTCAAGGAGTAAGTGTACCTATGAGTTTTCCTGACTTGAGATGTAATATTTTATCTGGTGTTGACCATTGTGAGTTCCATTCGAGGTAGTATTCGGTTATTGAGGATTTTGTATGTATTCTTCTATTGAGGATCATGTTCTGTACAGATATTTTCTCTCATTGTCTTACTTATCGTGCTTCTTACCTGTCTACTTTTATTATACTTGATTTAATACTATACGCCTATTGTAACGACCCGACTGGTCATTATGAGTACTATAGCCCGTTATCCCATTTATTGCTTATTCTATGTTTGTTTGTTGTTATGTGACTTTTCGGAGTGGTTGGTCTGTTTCCGGAGATGTTTCGAAATGAATTAGGAAACTTAGTCCCAAGGTTGGAAGCTTAAGTTGAAATAGTTGACCGTATGTTGACTTATATGTAAATGACTCCGGAATGAAGTTTTGATGATTTCGATAGCTCTGCATGGTTATTTTGGACTAAAGAGTGTGTCCAGATATTTATTTGGAGGTCCGTAGATGATTTTTGCTTGAATTGGCGAAAATTGGAAAAGTTGAAGATTCTAGAGTTGAGAGGTTTGACCGAGAGTTGACTTTGTTGTTACCAGGTTCAGATTTTAGTTCTGGAAGTTGGAATAAGTCGTCGTGTCATTTATGACTTGTGTACAAAATTTTAGTTCAATTGGAGTTGGTTTGATAGGTTTCGACATCGATTGCAGAAGTTGGAAATCTGTTAGTTTCAATAGGCTTGAATTGAGGTGCGATTCATGTTTTTGATGTTAGTTAATGTGGTTTTAAGCCTTAACTAATTTTATATGAGGTTTTAGGACTTTCTGGTATGTTTGGTTGAGGTCTCGAGGGCTTCCGGTGGATTTCAGATGGTTAACGGATCAAAAGTTAGACTTGAAGCATTGTTGAGATTGCAGATCTTTTGGTGTGATCGCACCAGCGGTGGGATTGGCCACAGGTGCTCTAGAGTGGCGCAGAAGCGGAGCTTGGTCTATCCAGGGGAGTGTCTGAGGCATAGAGAAGACCTGCATCCGCGAGTCCGTAAAAGCAGAAAGTTGGTTGTAGGTGCGGGCTGGAGTGAAGGTAGGAAGGCCTGCAGAAGCGAGAGGATTTCTACGAAAATGAAAATGCTTCTGCGATATGGAGACCAAAGGTGCTGAGGTTTATATTTTGTCCTGGGAGTGTAGGTACGGACGCGGGGCCACAAGCGAGATCTGCAGGTGCGAGCATTTGGCTGCAAGAGCGACATGTTGGGGGTTAAGTGTTTTTCCGCGGGTGCGGGTTTTTAACCGTAAAAGCGTTACCACAGAAGATGTTATGTGGACCGTAGAAGCGGAACCACTGGCAGACCAGCTGAGAATCGCTTTTAATTTTGATCTGCTTGATTCCCATTGCTTTCGAAAATTCCAAACCTACAACCATTGCTTCATATTAGTAATATGATAAAAGTTTATCGCGTGTTAAACAAATTCACTAGTGGGTGCTATTAAAATAACATGCAAACCCTCTTCCTTTACATTAAAGGATCCATTCGTGTATAAAGTCCAAGTCCCCAAGTTAGATATGGTGGAAACACATGCCTCTTTTTCAGCTTCGGGTAGTAGGCTCGAGCTAAAGTCTACTACAAAAATCTACTAGTACATGTGACTTTATGATAGTTTATGGTTGATAAATAATATTATAACATCACTTAGTTCTTTTGCCAATTTAGCTAACCTTCCTGGTAATTCATGTTAGTGTAAAATATTACACAATTAAAAAGTTGCACAACATATATGAGAAGACAAGGTCATAAATTTCTTGACGCCATTATTAATACTAATGCTAATTTTCTTATAACGATCCGACCGGTCGTTATGAGCTCTAGCATATCGTTCGGTGGTTCGAGACGTTGAGTTGCTTCACTTTATGTATTACGACTTGCGCGTGTAGTCGGATTTAATTTTCACGAAGTTCGTAATTGATTTGGAAGAATAAATCTCTATTTGGAAGCTTTAAGTTGGAAGGCTTGACTATGGTTTGACTTATGAGTAAATGACCTCGAAATCAGGATATGAAGGTTACTAAAGGTTCGTAAGGTGATTTCAAACTCTAGCGTATGTTCAGGTTAAGTATCGGAAGGTCCTGGAGCGATGTGACACTTATTATCGGAAGTTTGCATTAAGGTTTTGAAATCTGTTATGTTTGACTTGGAGTGGATTTCAGTGCTATAAAACTCCGGTTGGTGTTTCGGGGCCTTGGTTAGGTTTGTTTTATTGATTGGAACTTGTGTGACAAGTTTGGTCTCCACAACACCCCATCATCTCCAATAGCAACCTCCTTGCTGAACTGTGTCCTTAAGGACAAGAAAATGGGGGTCGTCATACTGACGCTCTCCGATGCGATCATATAAAGAAGACCGAGAAATCACACAAACTAGAACCCGACTAGGCTCCGAAATATCTAACCACATGAATTGATTGGCTATGGACTAAAAATCCGATGCTAGCGGTCTTTCATCAACAGGAATATCTGCAAGGCTACTCATACTCACCGCCTTTCTACTCAAGGCATCAGCCACCACATTGGCGTTCCTGGGATGATACAAAATGGTAATATCATAGATTTTTAATATCTCCAACCATCTCCGCTGCCTCAAATTTAATTCCTTTCTTTATTTCCACTCAACCAATCCCTAAATTCCCTCCTTATTTCTTTTTAGCGCTTATATTACGATTCAAGTGCTTTAAGAGGAAAAATGTTCAAAAACTCAATTAATAACAAATAGTATATGCTTGTAATGATGGTGCCAAAGAAAAGGTCTAAAATCTCAAAAGGGCTAGTAGGGGTAATTTTATTTCTGGTAGCAAAAAACTCAACAAAAGGTCAAAGAAGGCCTAGAATAATTTTTCAAACCAATCAATTACCTAGGATTTCCCTTCAACTCACACTCTGGGAAAGTTCTAGACTCAAATTCAAGGTATGGACTACAAAAATATCTCATATCACACATGACACATAACTCACTAAGGACGGTTACATTCCAACTCTCAATTAAGCAAGTATTTAAGCACAAAGTGAGCATAAGTCAAGAAAACGAGCCACATGCATCAACAAACATGCTATCCAACTCAACAAGGCATTATCAAAAATTTAAAACTAAGGGAGGGTAATACACATGTCAAGGCCTAAATATGCTGCTGTCAAACAAGTCAAAAGGAGTGAATCATATAATTCTTTCCTTTTATTTACTACGTCCTACTGTACTCTAAAAATAAAAATAATATCCAGTTCAAGCTACATTCCTCGAAAAAGAATTGAGTCACAAAAAAATCAAGGGGGATTAATACTACCTAATAAAATCAACGACATATTTTTGTGTTTTTGTGTAGGATTTTAGTCCCTCAAGAAAAGTGTACATGAGATCAAACTTCGGAAAGTTCTTATCATGAGGCTTCAGCTGGCGTGAGGCATAAGCAATCACTCTATCCTCCTGCATCAAGACACACCCAATACCAATCCGAGAAGCATCACAATATATTGTATAAGAACTCGATGCTGAGGGCAAAGCTAGAACTAGAGTTGTGGTCAAGGCAGTCTTGAGCTTTTGAAAGCTCTCCTCACACTCATTCAACCACCTGAATGGAGCACCCTTATGGGTCAACCTAGTCAGTGGTGCTTCAATCGACGAGAAACCCTCTATCAAGCAACGATAATATCCGGCCAAGACGAGAAAACTCCGAATCTCAGTAGCTGAAGACAGTCTGGGCCAACTCTGAACTGCCTCAACGCCACCAAACTGGAAAAAAACTCACACTTGGGTAACTTGGAATAAAGCTTCTCATCCCTCAACGTCAGTAGTACAATCCTCAGATGTTGTGCATGCTCCTCCTGGCTACGTGAGTATACCAGAATATCATCAATAAATATTATGAAAAACAAAACATGATATGTCTAGAATACATTTTTCATCAGATGCATGAATGTTGCTGGTGCATGGTCAGCCCAAAACACATCACAAGGAACTCATAGTGATGGGTCCCGAATGCCGTCTTCAGAATATCCGAGTCCTGAATCTTCAACTAGTGATACCCAGACCTCAAATCAATGTTAGAGGACTTTAGCTCCCTGAAGATGGTCAAATAAGTCATAAATGTGCGGCAAAGGATACTTGTTCTTAATTGTATCTTTGTTCAACTGTCTATAGTCAATGCACATCAGCATAGAACCATCCTTCTTCGGCATATATAGAATTGGTGCACCCCAAGGTGACACACTAGGCCTAATGAACCTCTTATAAAGAAGCTCCTGAAGCTTCTCTTTCAATTCCTTTAACTCTGTTGGTGACATATGATATGGAGGAATATAAACGAGATAAGTTCCCGGCACTAAGTCAATACAAAAATCAATGTCCCTGTCGGGCCACATGCCCGACAGGTCTGCAGGAAATACATCCAAAAAGTCTTGCACTACTGGAATAGAATCAATGGTAGGAGTATTAGCACCAACACCCCTCACAAAGGCCAAATATGACAAACACCCCTTCCCAACCGATGGTTGGGCCTTCAGATAAAAAATACCCTACTGGAACATAGTCTAGAGAACCTCTCCACTCGATCCTAAGTAACCATGACATCTGTCACGGCGATAGCGTGACAATCCAGAATAGCATGACATGGGGAAAACCAATCCATGCCCAAAATCACTTCAAAATCAACCCTACTAAGCAATAAGAGATCAACTCTAGTCTTCTATCCCCCAATTGTCACCATACACAACCGATACACTCGGTCCACAATAATAGAATCGCCCACCAATGTAGATACATGAATAGGCAAAAATAATATGGAAGCATCCCTGTGGCATACTGAGAAAATACTTGTGATCAATGTGTCTGAAGCAATGGCCCTTGGCATGGTAGGGAAAGCATAGCATCCAGCCTAACAAACACATGATCGACCTCCCCCTCGAGGGTGGTCTCTAGCCGCATGAGCCCCACCCCGAGTTGGCCCAGTGAGTGGTGAAGTAAATGGTGTAGAAGTCATAATCTAACCCCTCTGCTGAACTGGACCTCTAAAGTGATGGGGACACTGCCTCCACAAATTTCCAAACTCCCCGCACTCGAAGCAACTTCGATCTGCCGATGGTGGTGGAGACTAAATTGGACCTAGAAATTGAATAACTATTAGAAGAACCCGGTATAGATGAACCCCAAATGACGGAGAACGAGATGAACTCTAAGTAGGGATGGCACAGAGAGATGAGTGACCCGGATGAGCACAGTATGAGCCATGGCTAGCTGATGCACCGTGATGAACCGAACGATCCATTTGAGCGGGTGGGACTTCCCTCCAGAAGAAACACTGCTGAAACCACCAGAACCACGAGGCCTAATTGCCTCCCTCTCTTGTCGCTCCTAACTACGGACCTGCTCTAGCTGCCTAGCACTATCAACCACCTCGTCGAACCTAGCACCCGATGCAATCTCCTGAGTCATGACAAAGTGTAGTCCATAGTTGTGGCCATCAATGAACCTCCTAATGCTCTCCCTCTCTATGGGAACCATCCGGATCACGTGATGAGCCAACTCTGAAAATCTCATTTCATACTGGGTCACGAACATACTCTCTTGGGTATCTGCTCAAACTCCTCCCTGTAGGTCTGTGGAACAAACTTCTCCAAGATGAGAACGGAGAACTCATCCCACCTAAGTGGTGTAGCGCCAGCTGGCCTACACAACTCGTAAGACTCCCACTATCTGAAGGCTGCCGCCGACAGATGAAAAGTAGTAAATGAGACTCCACTAGTCTAAGAAGTTATGAGCATCTTCTAACTCAGCCCCACTGAATGCTGGAGATTGAGCCTCTTAAACCGCTCTATCCTGTTTTGCTCCTCATCACTCATAGGTGGACCCATATGGGCTTGAGCAACTGAACCGACTTGGCTGGTAGTACCCCCGGTGTCTGAATTCCCTAAACCACCTACTCTGGAGTATGAGCGACGGGAATCTCAGCACCCCTCCCCCTCGGTCTAATAAGTGGCTAGTGTCGCCTAAGCAAGGCTAGTGCATACAGGTAATATCTAGACTAAAGCCTCTTGAAGGCTTGGAATCACAATGGGCACAGTTGGCGCCTGAGCTGGTCCCACCGGCTCATCCATATCAGGAATCTGCTCCTCAGCTTGAGCAACTGGTGGCTCCACAAGTGCTGCTCTAGTTGCTGCATGAGCTTCACCTCGACCACTGAGAAATGTGCACTTTAATATGCAGCTTGTACTCGTAATTGTTGAGACTGCTTTTTATATTCAGGCAATATTCCATTCTGTAAATAATTTATAAATTCTTCTTGACAATCCCAATTAAGCTATTTAAATTTACCTTGCTTTTTGTTTGGTCGGGTGATGAATGACATAGGTGCACCACTATTGCATTTACAGAGTTGGTTATATTTGCAACCGATCCAAGGTTCACTAACGTGTACGCTTCTGCATTTTTTCTATTGGGATTTAGTAGCTTTCCATTCAGAACTCATGTAACAAATCCCGTACCTTGTCATATTACTGATGCATCTGTGACTCTCTTGCCATGTAATTTCCTTGCATTTGATTGACTGCGGCTCACCACCAAGTCTCCTCAGCAGCTGCGCCTCTACGCCAAGATGACCCCCAAAGTACTTGTATTAGTAGAAGTTATGTGTACGTAAATCAACGCATACCCAGTAAGAATGTAGCCTAACCCCGAAGAAGTAGTGACGATGGATCAACATCGACACTTATTAATGGTCCAACATGTTATAACATTCCCAACTTGTCGACTTTTGACGAAACTTATTTTCTTCAATTTTAGCTTCCAAGCCTTCCAACCCTCTTAGTACTTGCAGTCCATGATCTTAAATATTTGTAACCTGATTAATATGCTTTATGTACTTTCAAAGATAATCTCATTTTAGATCTTATATCAATTGACTTACGACGTACTCTCATGTACGAAACTATGGGGTGTAACACAAATGATGAACGGTTTAATTTTTTGGAACTAGACTCAAAAGGATACAATTTTTTTTGGATCAACCTCAAATTCTTCATAGATTGAGAACTAAAAGCTCCTGACATCAGACCAACAAACATGCAGATTCCTTGTTGTGGTCCGCACTCATAAGGTTCCCTCAGCACTCTAAAAAGTGCCCTCTACACTCCAACATCTCGGGAACATCATCAAGGTGCCGAAATGCTAAAACTTTTTCAAACTCACCCGAACCTCTCGGGACCGTGTCCTATCATCCCAACAAGTCCATAACCATTATAAAAGCATTGTCCAACGTCTCAAAACACATAAAAAAACATCACATCAAAGGATCAAAAACCAAATCACACACAAGTTTCAAATGACATAACGAACATATTCCAATTTCTGAAACAACAATCCAAACCCGATAACATCAAAGTCAACTCCCGATCAAACCTGTAAACTTTATAAACCTTCAAATTACCAACTTTCGCCAAATAGTGCCGAAACCTTATAAAACACCCAAATGCAAATTCGGGCATATGCCCAAGTCCAAAATTACCATTCGGACCTAACAGAAGCATCAAACTCCGATACGAGGTCAAATACACAAAAACTAAACCTGGTCAAGTCTTCCAACAATAATGACCCGACTGGTTTTTTTGTGTAATTGCACCCCGTACCCCTTTTTATGCTTCACACATATGTGATTATGATTTTCTAACTTTTGGGGTCGGTTAGAAGCTTAAAGTAGAAATATTGACCAACTTTGACTTTGGTGAAAACGACATCGGAACACTGTTTTAATGGATCCGATAGCTTTGTATTGTGAGTTCGGACTAGGGCGTATCCCGGAATTGATTTCGGAAGTCTTTAGGTTGATTAGTGTTGTTTTGCTGAAATTTGGCAATTCGAAGTTAAAAAGTTTGACCGTAGGTTGATTTTTAGCTATCGAGTTCAGAATTTGATTTTGGAACTTGGAATAGGTCCATTATGCTATTTAGAACGTGCACTCTAATGAAGTCCATGTCTCAATTGCGACATCAACAGCTGATCAAAAAGACGGTAATTGGGATTTCATCACACATTCTCTTAATTTAGAACCCTATACTCAGTAGGAGACGATCTGGAGAGGGGATTTTAATCTACAAACGTTGGGTAAGTGATTTTAATCTTTTTATAATCATATTCCATCAATATGTCTTAGATTTTAACATCAAAATCATGTGAGTCAAAGTAAGAAAATGTGAAACCTTGTCAAGTTTTTGAAAAATAAGAATTTGAGTTTTAGGAGTCGATTTAGACTCGGATTTTGAAACTTATCACATATATGAACTTGTGGGGTTATGTATAGGCGAAATCTACCATTGGACCTGGGTTTTGACCATCCTGAGCTGACTTTTGTTGACTTTTTGAAAAAAGTGTAAAGATCATAGCTTTATCTATTGTAATTGATTTCCCTTACATTATTTGATTGTATTAAGTCAATTTTGGTTAGATTTGAGTCATCTAGAGGTGAATTTTTAGGGAAAAGCTATTTTCGAGGGTTGAATTGGCCTAGTTGAGGAAAGTATCTCGCCTAACTTTGTATGGGGGAACTAACCCTTAGGAGTTGAGATTGATTGTGTATTTTGTGCTACGTGAAATTCGTACGCGCAACGTGACGAGTGGGTACACGGGTTGTACATTGTACTTGACCGATTTAGGATACATAGACTCTTTCCATGCCTTCTTTTTGTCATATAATGTTCTAAATTCTCATAGTCAATCTATTCTTACTTGTGCTAGTCTATCCTTACATGCCTTGAATGATTTCGTTAACACATGTTCTACATTCTAATTGATAAATTTCCCTCATGCTTTAGTTGAACTTGTTGCCTTTTTTTGTTACATGTTATCTCTTCATTGTTGATTATCATTATTTAAAGTTATTGTAAATGTTATCTCTTTCATTGTTGATTATCATTGTTTGAAGTTATTGCTCATATTATCTCTTTCATTGTTGATCTCCAATATTTGAAGTCATTCTTACACATTACCTCCTCCATTGTGAGTTATTCTTATTTAATATCATGGTTGTACATAATCTCTCTCATTGTTGATTTATTGGTGTTAAAGTTTTGAAAGTCGTTATCACGTTGAGGCGAAATAGATTATTGTTGAGACGTCTTTCCTATTGAACATTTTACATTAATTGTTGTTATTGATTTTCTTGTATACGTTGTGGTGGATCCATGGGCTATTGTTGTGGAAACATTGATATTTTTCATTATTGGCAAGTTGTGACATATGGGCACTTGGGTGCGAGTTGTTATTATGATGTGGTATTGTACATGCGGTGGTATAAGGCTAAGGCTTTATGTGCATGTGGCGGTTTAAGGTGGGAATTATGTGCTTGTTGCTTGTATGAGAATTACGTGAAGCCACGCAGCGGCATAAGGTGGACTAAAGTGCGTGTAACTATTTCAGGAAAACTATTTCAAAACCTATTTAATTGTAAGGCTCACGCGGCGGTATAACGAAAGATTGTGATTGAGATTGTGAACTGTGAGTACGAGGCAGTACCTCGGTTTTGATTCTTGATATATAAATGAGGCGGTACCTCTATTGTGATTCTTATTGTACACGAGGAGGTACCCCGTAGTAATTCTTGTTGTTTATCTCATGTTGCAAAGAGTTTTAGTGGGAACACTTCTTGTTGTTTTGTTCTTCTTTGTTATATAAGTTACTGTCCGTATATGATCATTGTGGTTCTCTTTAATTTATTTCTTTATGTTATTTCCATGGTCACAAATTCCGGTATTAGTTCATGCTATTCACTTGTTTCGTAACAGTTCCTACCTTCCATTGTTTATCCTTATTATGTTTTCATATTGTTTATTTATATCCTAAGGTGTCTTGACCTGGCATCGTTACTACTCTATCGAGGTTATGCTTGATACTTACCGGGTACCATTGTGGTTTACTCATACTAGGGTTCTGCACATATTTTTGTGTAGATCCAGGTACATTAGCTCGTGTCGAACGTTAGTGATCAACTGCTAGCTGCTTACAGAGACTTCAAGGTACGACATGTGCAGGCCTCAGAGTCACCTTACTTTACTTTTACTAATGTTGTATTTTCATTCAAACAATTATGTAGTAGACATTTTAGCTGACTAAATAGAGCTTATGACTCAGTTCCACCGCTTTTTGGGAAGTGTATTGCTGAGATTCTATTTTGGGAGATTATACAAGCTTATTTGTCTTTATTTAGTATTTATTTAAAGTTAATATTAAATGTTAGGATTACCTAGTCTTAGAGACTAGGTGCCATCCTGACATCCTACTGAGGGAAATCGGGATCGTGAAAAGTTGGTATCAAGCTCTAGGTTCATAGGTGTTAAGAGTCATAAACTGGTTTAGTAGAGTCTTGTCGATCAGTACGAAGATGTCTGTACTTATATTTGAGAGGCTAGGAATTTGTTAGGAACACTTCATTTCTTTGATTCCTTATCGTGCGAACTGGTTGACTTCGAAAACTGAATCTTTGACTTTCTATTCTCCCACAGATGGTGAGGACACACCCTTGGATCCGATGATTAGACACTCGCGCCCCTTGCGAGAGGCTAGGTCCAGGACAAAGGCCGATGAGGGGCACGTGGTGCAATCACAACACCGGCCCGAGTTGTGATAGAGGAGCCACCAATAGCTCTAGTTGGGGGCCAGGCACCCGAGGCGCCTATTGCCACTCCAGCACTTCAGAAGACCCTCACATAGTTCTTGAGCATGTTTGGTACTCTAGCTAAGCTGAGATTGATTCCACTTGTACCAGCCACATCTTAGTCTGGGGGAGGAGCTTAGACTCCCACAGCCCGTACCCTAGAGCAGCGGGTCCATGTTGATCAGGTCCTAGAGATTATACTAGCACAACCTATTGTCCCGGTTTTACCCGTGGTTAGGGCAACAAGATCTGATGAGGAGTAGCTTAGACTTGAGAGGTTCAAGAAGTATCACCCTCATACTTTCAGTGGTTTGGCTTCAGAGGATACACATGGTTTTCTAGTGGAGTTCCACCATCTTCTCCACACCATGAGTATTGGCGAGATAAGCGGGGATGCTTTCACTACTTTCCAGCTGTCAGGAGCTGCATATCAGTGGTGGCGGGTAGCCAGTGGATGCATGTTACATCTCGCGTTTTTCATACGTTAAAAGTTTCTTCTTCAGTTAATTGACGTAGACTCATGGATAACATCATCTTGATGTTAACGTATTTATGCTATTTATAACAAGCGATAAATAAGTGTCGTGAAGGATAAAGGGTACATGAATTAAAGGAAACATGTTTCGTTGAAGGTGGACAATTTGGGATAAAATACGGGTCGAACGATAATACCCGATGATTATGAACTAGTACCATGCAAGGTACCATATGATCACGGTAGTATGATGTATAAAGTATATTAAAAATAAGTAGAATTTTAAGTAAATTGAGACAAATTTTAAATTATGCGGACAATTGATTAATTACCGGGTAACAGGACATTACCTAGTTAACTAATAAGTGGATAAAAATTTAATAAATTAATTTCCCCTACCCAAAAGCGTGGCACAAGGCCACAAAGCTAAGAATGACTCTTAGTTATTCAAAGCCTAGGTGGCTAACTAGGAACGTTAGGAATTAAGGGGTAAAAGACCTACACAATCTGATCCATTTTCATTTCCATGAGACAAAGTAACAAAAATCCCTTTCTTTGTTTGAATCCTTCAAGAGCAAAAGCTCAATTTCTTCAACAAACAGAAGCTTAAAAAAATTCATTCAAAGCATTTCAACAAAGCTTGATTCGTTCAAATAATTCAAGAAACAAAAGTGTAATTCCATCAAAGATTTTGCGGTTATAAAAATAATGCGGTGCAATCTTCGCCAAGAATATTATACGGAGTTTTCCCTACTCCAGGTATGTTAAGGCTATCCCTTCTTTCTTTTGGAATGGTCCAAATTATACTGAAGAAACGAGAAAATACACAATTTCTATAAATTACTCTATTTATAGAAATAATAGGGGTGTCTATATTCTTGATTCCCCATGAGAATTATTATTATTTTCTGTTCATGGGTCTCAGAATAATACGCAGTTGGAAAAGTTTATCCGGAAGGAATATTGAGATTATTATGTACTTTTCATGTATTTCATACATGTGCATTGACCCATGACCAGATGGTGTTATATACACGTATATATGTATGTATATTCAAACGGCGTTATATACGCGTATATATGTATGTATATATATGTATATGGGATATGAGAAAGGTTATGGCGTTATATACGCACCACCACCTGATCAACTGGTATACGATGATGATTTGCCCAACTGGTATACGATTTGCCCACAGTGGCCGATATGATATGATGGGATGCCCTCAGAAGCTGATGATGTTATGAAACATATACCTATGCACGACATGACATTCATACGCATATGCTCATGCTAAAAGTGATTTATTATGATAGAGTTATCCAGACATACAAGTTGAGTCAATTACTCTATATCTCTTCCATGTCTCTTATGTATTTATTTATGTGCCATACATGCTCAGTACATTATTCGTACTGACGTCCCTTTTGTCTGGGGATGCTGCGTTTCATGCCCGCAGGTGCAGGTAGGCGAACTGACGGTCCCCCTTCTTAGGATCTCTGATCAGCGAGAGTTGGAGTGCTCCACTTGATTCGGAGCTACTTTTGATTTTGGTACGATACGTTTGGATATAGATATATATGGGTATGACGTGACTCAGACCAGTCTTTATACAGTTATGTTTCTATTAGAGGTATGTAGATAGTATGTCTAGTTGGATAGTATGTGGCCTTGTCGGCTTCCAGTTTTGAGATGTATAGTTGTCTATAGCAGCCTTGTCGGCTCGTCATACGTATGTTGTACGTATATTACGTATGCCTTTTTGTGCAGATTTCCTTCATGTATAATGTTCTCGTAATTCAGCAGATGTTATTCAGGTTCATATTTTAGACGCATGTTTAGGAGTGTTTGACAGGTAGGACTCAGTCACCCGTCGCGACCCATCAGTTTGGTTCGTGACAATGCAACTTCACTTACATGGACATGGTTTTCAGAGTTGTGGTTGAGAGAGTTTGTTCCCTAGAACATTAGGGATGCATGACGCGCGGAGTTTGGGCAGTTTCACCTGGGTACTATGACAGTGTCAGAGTATGATATATGGTTCAATGATTTGTCTAAACATGCACCTTCTTTGGTATCTACAGTCTGAGAGCGAGTGCGTTGATTTATCGAGGGGCTCAACTATGGTATTAGATTCAGCATGGCTTGGGAGTTGGAGATAGATACCCCATATTAGTAGGTGGTAGAGATTGCACGGAAGTTAGAGGGTATGTGGGGATGTGAGAGAGAGGACAGGGAGGCCAAGAGGCCTCAAAGTACTGGGCATTTAGTGGTGGTTACATTGCATCTATAGTCCGTCATGGTAGAGGCTGTGTGAGACACCAGTTCACTCAGCACTTCAAACTTCTAGTGGTGTTGTGGTTAATCCGAGGTTGCAGGTTGCACGCTCTGCTCAACCACTTTCTGTTGCACCTCCTGCACGGGTGCCTTCAGCGATTAGTCTAGCCGGCCAGGCCTGAGCCAGTCCCAGCAGCCACACCCATCGAGAGAATGCTTTGAGTGTGGTGATACCCGTCACATAGTTAGAGATTGTTCCGACTCAGGAGAGTTGGGGGACGAGTGGGTAGTAGTCGCTCTATAGGGGGAGGCCAGGCCAGATTCTATGCTTTTCTGGGGAGGAAATGTTGTTACTTTAGACGGAGTCATTACAGGTATTGTTCCGATTTTCCATAGAGATGCCTCAGTCTTATTTTATCCGGGATCCACTTATTCATACGTGTCATCTTACTTTGCTCTGTCTTTGGATATATCTCGTGATTCTTTGAGTTCTTCTATTTATGTGTCCATGCCTGTGGGAGATTCTGTTGTTGTGAACCATGTGTATTGGTCGTTCTTACTTGTATTTGGTAGTTATAAGACCCGAGTTTATCTATTGTTACTTAATATGGTAGACTTTGAGGTTATCTTGGGCATGGACTGGTTGTCGCCCCATGATACTATTCTATATTGTCACGCCAAGACTGTGATGTTGGCTATGCTAGGTTTTCCATGGTTAGAGTGGAGGGATGCATTGGATTATGTTCCTAGAAGGGTTGTGTCATTTCTAAAGGCTAATCAGATGGTTGAGAATGAGTGGGATGCTAATATAGACTTTGTGAGGGATGTCACTATTGATACTCCTACCGTTGAGTCAGTTATGGTAGTGAGAGACTTCCTAGATGTATTTCCAGCAGAGAGAGACTTCCCAGATGTATTTCCAGCAGAGAGAGACCTCCCAGATGTATTTCCAGCAGATCCTCTAGGCATGCTGCCCGATAGGGATATTGATTTTGGTATTGACTTGTTGTCGGGCACTCAACCCATTTCTATTCCACCATATCATATTGTCCCGACGGAGTTGAAGAAGCTAAATGAGCAGTTGTAAGAGTTTCTTGATAAGGGCTTCATCAGCCTAGTGTGTCGCCTTGGGGTGCTCCAGTCTTGTTTGTGAAGAAGAAGAATGGTTCTATGCGCATATATATTGATTAACGGTAGTTGAACAAGGTTACAGTGGAGAACATGTATCCATTGCCACGCAAGGAATTGTGTTGTCACAGTGTGTGGTAGAGATACCACAGCCGATCTTATCGAACTAGGGATGGTAGATTTCGATGTTATCATGGGAATGAATTGGCTTACTCGTGCTTTGTTAAACTCGACTGCCGAACCAGAATTATGAGACTAGAGTTTCCTAATGAGTCAGTTATTGAGTGGAAAGGGAATGGTGTGGTGCCAAAGGGTAGGTTTATTTCCTACCTTAAGGCCTCGAAGATGATTAAAAAGGGGTGTGTTTATCATTTGGTTCGAGTTGCGGACACCACTTCAGAAGTGTCTGCCCCCGAGTCCGTCCCAGTCGTGAATGAGTTTCTTGAAGTATTTCCGGACGAGCTTCCAGGGACTCCGCATAGAGAGATCGATTTTCGGGATTGATGTATTGCCAGATACGTAGCCAATATCTATTCCACCATACAGAATTGCGCCAGCAGAGTTAAGGGAGTTAAAGGGGCAGTTGAAAGACTTATTAGAGAAGGGGTTCATTCGGCCGGGTGTGTCGCCGTAGGGCGCTCCGGTTCTTTTTCGTCAGGAAGAAGGATGGGTCGCTTCGGATGTATATTGATTATCGGCAGCTCAACAAAGTCACTATCAAAAACAAGTATCCATTGCCTCGGATAGATGATTTGTTCGACCAATTGCAGGGTGCGAGGTTCTTCTCCAAAATTGATTTACGGTCGGGGTATCACCAGTTGAAGATCAGAGAGCAGGATATTCCTAAGACCGCCTTCAGAACTCGTTATGACCATTTTGAATTTTTGGTAATGTCCTTTGGACTGACCAATGCTCCAGCGGCTTTCATGGATCTTATGAATTGGGTTTTCAAAACATTTATTGACTCCTTCGTGATTGTTTTTATTGATGAAATCCTTGTCTACTCGCGCGGTCGAGAGGATCATGCTAATCACCTCAGGATAGTTCTGCAGACTCTTCATCAACACCAATTGTATGCCCAGTTTCCAAAATGTGAATTGTGGTTGGAGTCAGTCACATTTTTGGGTCATGTTGTTTCCAGAGAAGGGATTAAGGTTGATCCCCAGAAAATCACAGTGGTAAAGGATTGGCCTAGACCAACTACCCCGATAGAGATTCTCAGTTTCTTGGGTCTAGTCGGGTATTATCGGAGGTTTGTGGAGGGGTTCTCTACCCTCGCCTCCCCATTGAATAAATTGACGCAGAAGGCAACTAAGTTCCAATGGTCCGACGCTTGTGAAAAGAGCTTTCAGAAATTGAAATCAAGATTGACTTCAGCACCGGTGTTAACTTTGCCAGAAGGCACGGAGGGATTTGTGGTTTATTACGATGCTTCAAGGGTTGGTTTGGGATGTGTGTTGATGCAACATGGGAAGGTTATAGCCTATGCTTCTAGGCAACTCAAGAATCACGAGAAGAATTATCCGACGCACGATTTAGAACTCGCGGCAGTTGTGTTTGCATTGAAAATCTGGCGGCATTATTTGTATGGGGTCCATGTAGACGTGTTCTCAAACCACAAGAGTCTCCAATATTTGTTCAAGCAGAAGGAGTTGAATTTAAGACAGCGGCGATGGTTAGAGTTGCTTAAGGATTATGATATGAACATTCTGTACCATCCAGGGAAAGCAAATGTAGTGGTCGACGCTCTCAGTCGGATGTCTATGGGTAGTCTTGCTCATTTGGAGGAAGATCAGAGGTCGTTGGCTCAGGAGGTTTGTCGATTGGCTAGTCTGAGGGTCTGTCTCTCGCCTCAGACGAGGGGAAAGTCATGGTGCATAATGGGGCAGAATCATCACTTGTAGCGGAAGTCAAGGAGAAGTAGTTTACTGATCCAGCATTGGCGCAGTTGAAGGGGGCAGTTTTGAATAGCAAGATTTCGGCATTCTAACTCGGAAGCGATGATGGTGTTTTCCGGTGCCAGGGAAGGCTATGTGTTCCTGATGTGGATATTGCGGCCAGGGACACCGAAATCCATGAGCTGGCTCGATTGAATGATGCCACGGCTTCGGAGAAGGACGCGCTTCAGGGGAAGCTATCGTCGACTCAAGAACTTCTTCGAGGTGCTCAGAAGGAGGTTGCTGCACTATCTGCGTCCAGGTCCGAGGCTGATGAGTTTGTCTCCTCATACAAAAGGGATGTTGTTGCTGCGAATGACCAGGCTAGGGAGATTTCCGAGAAGGCCGAGCTAAAACTAGCTCGGGTAGTTGCTCATGCCCAGACATAAGCCAGAAGGAAGACCCTCGAGAAAGTGAGCGCTAAGGGCGTCGATATCTCTGCAGAGATCGAAGAAGCCAGGGCCCTGGACGAGCAATCGACAATGCCGACTACGTCGGATGGGGGCTCTGAAAGAGGCTCGGACAGCGGCGAAGACAAAGAGTAGATTCTCCTTCTTTTTTTTTCCTTTTTTCCTTTTTTGTACATGTGACCCTCGGGGAAATTTATGTAGAAACACCCTTCTAAATGCACTTTTGGAAATAAAATGTCTTTCATTTACATATCTCCCGACTTTGTCCTGCAATGTTACGCTGAAGTTGACTTTCATGCTTCGATTCTTAGCTCTTCGGAACTCGTACTTGCAATAGCAGGTCCCCTCGAGATCAGGAACCTTCTCGAGGTTAGGCCGGCATGGGAGATTTGATCCCTCGAATTCCGTGTGACAATGTTATTTATGTGACGTGACCGTGAAGTGATCGAGGTGGCCCCACCGGTAAACTTCCCCAAATGTTGTGACAACTCTGTCAGAATTAAATGGCTTTCAAAGTAGTTGGATAGCCATCGCTTTCTCTAATTATATTCTTGCTTCCTCTTCATCCTAAGTCTTGCATCTTTGCAAAACTTAGCATTCCTTTCAACGTTCTCTTCCCTTTCTCATCTTTGCGAAACCATTTTCATTCCTTCTCCTTTGCTTGAGTAGTTATGGTTGTCGTGCCCGAGTCCATTCACCAAGAAGAGGGAAAAATTTCCTCTGCATCTTGCCCGGCCGGTGGTACACCGCCGGCGTATGGTGAGTTGACCTCGAACTGCTTTGCTTTGAAGAAAGATTTTGCAATAGAGAAACCCTTTGACACCCCGGGCCGTCGAGAGCATGCACCGAGGTTCATCCGATCGATAGAAGAAAACCACCTCGAGGCCGTAAGGAGAGACTGCGACTGGAGAGAAAATGTGATGTTGCAGATACCTTCTCGAGAAGAGAACATCATGACCTATGTGGAGGGATACTTGACCGTGTATACGTACCCGTTCATATTGGGCCCCCTCGACCGCCTTGTGCTAGAATTCAGCAAGAGGTACCGAGTCACCATGGCTCAAATTCATCCCTTCTTTTGGCGGATAGTGTTGATGATGAGGTATTTCACCGAAAAGGCTGAGCTCGGGTTTACCCTTAGCCACCTCATTAGACTGTATCGACCTCAGCATTGCCGGAGCCTGATTGCGTTACGACGCTGATCCACGAGGCCCTTTATTGCCAGTGACGACGAGGACCGTAACCGAGGATGGATGAGTTGGTTTGTCCAAGTGAGGACCATCGGTATTATTCCTGTAGAGTTCCTGCCATTTCTCAAGAAGTGGAACTTTAAACATAAGCTACGTCGTACCTTAGTGCCCTTTGCTTTGGTTGACCTATAAGAATGTTTCTTTCTTTTTCTTAGCGGTTCCATGGATGCCGGAAGAGATCCTCGATCTTGCGGACTGGACTCGGAAGCTGGTAACTTTGTCGACCTATGATGAGCGCAAGTGGAATGAGCTGTGTGATTGCCCTTTTGGGAATGTTTCCTTTTGTGTGTACTAACTTTGCTACCATAGGTGTTGGTGGATTATTGGAGGTGAGACCGTGCTCCTTCGATGAGAGGGAAAGGCCGTCAGCTTCGGGGCCGAGGGAGGATAATAAGCGGAAATGGTCCTCGATGGATGAGGACATTCCCACTGAGGCGGGGCCTGCCCAAAGACACAGAGGAGATGCCGCCGCTGAAGAGAGTTTCATATGCGTTGGGTAATCCGAGGATGTCAGCCCTCCTCAGGGGGATGGTTCTTCAAGTATGGCTCGAGTTAGGGGGCCTCCCGAGGTTGCCGATTTTGTTAGGCTTGAGACCTCCCGTTTCAAGGGAGAGTGTCCTCGAGAGGGAAGGAGCAAGAGTCCTATACCATCATTTGCTTCTGCCCTCGAAGGTATTTCGAGGGACGCTCGGGGCTAGGGGTCGCCCGAACCAAGTGGGGTCTCGAGTGGTCATGCCCCTACTGAGAGCGGTTTAACAGGGGCTGATGGGGCCAAAGCCAGTAGACGCATGCTCGACATTTGAGGAGGCTCAACGACTTTGTTCCGAGGTGAGTTTTGTTCGGCCTTGTTGGCTTTTGTAAATATTTGTTCTTTGAACTGAATCTTTTCTTTCCGTAGGTTTTTGACAAGCTCAAGTCCGAGCTGCTTCATTGTGAAACCATGTTGCGAGGAGCTTTGGACAAGGAAAAATCTCTTAAGATTCTTTGCAATAAGAAGACGAAAGAGTTGATACATCTTCGGACGGAGATGCATCGGAGTCGAAATTACGAAGGCCATCTCGAGCGTCAGGTAACCCTTATCCTGAAAGAGTGCATGCTCCGCTCCTTTCCCATTTTTGGAAACTAATATTTCAGTGCTTCAGCTGTAGAGAAAAATGGAAACGCTGGAACGCCTTTGGGGCGAGGTCGGGCAAGTGAATTCCGAATGTCACGCATTGAAGGTGCAAGTATCCGTTCATGTTGCGGCCCAAAGGAATGCCTTGGCCAAGGCTTCTGCCCTCGAGGTGCAACTTCGCATTGCTCGGGAAAGTAGCTCGATTCAGATGAGCAGGATTGCCAAGCTCAAGACCGATCTTTTGAATATGAAGGACGAGGTCATGGACGCCCGGGCTGAAGCTGAAGAAGTTCGAGCGAAGGACGATAAGAAAGTGGTCATTTATTTAAAAGATGTTGTCGATGCTCGGGCTGAGCTGAGAGGAGCTTTTGATAGATAGAGAAGGGGCAATGAGTATGCCCGATGCAGGTCTCGGAGGAAGACCCTCGAAGAGATACATGCTAGGGGTTTTGACCTCTCGGAAGAGATAAAACAGGCCAAGGCGGACGAGATCGCGCCAAATTTTTCCTTTCCTCTAGGTGATGCTGTTATTCGAAGGCCGTCATGGGAGCTGGTCTGAGAGTGGATTAGATTTTCTTCTTTGTTATTTGCATAAGACTCCTATGGGAGCATTGTAAATATGTATTTGTAATACACACACACACACACACACACATATATATATATGAAAGATTCTTTAGTTTCTTTGATTTGCTTGTCGATAGTTAGCATGATGAATTGGACTTTGAGATGAAACCCTTGGGGTTATAAATTGGCCCTGAGGCTTTTTAAGCTGGCAACTTGGGCTCTTACGGGTTAGGTCGGTATGACCTTTGGTGTAGCTGCCGACTTAGGCTCTTACGCATTTGGCCCTGAGGTGCTTTAGTTAACTATTTCGAGCTTAGCCTTTGAGTCGGGTTTCGACTTGAGCTCAACGTCCCTCGGATTTTCAAATCGGGCCTGAGGCGCTTTGGGTCGGTACGACCTGTAGCTGGCTACTTGGGCTCTTATTTGTTAGGTCAGTACGACCTTCGGTGTAGCTTGCGACTTGGGCTCTAACGCATTTAGCCCTGAGGTGCTTTAGTTAACCGTTTCGGGCTTAGTCTCCGATTCGGGTTTTGACTCGAGCTCAATGGCCCTCATGTTTTCAAATCGGCCTTCAGGTGCTTTGGACGTACGACATGTAGCTGGCGACTTGGGCTCTTACTCGTTAGGTCGGTACGACCTTCGATGTAGCTGGCGACTTGGGCTCTTACAAATTTGGCCTTGAGGTGATTTAGTTAACCATTTCAGGCTTAGTCTCTGAGTCGGGTTTCGACTCGAGCTCAACGGCCCTCGAGTTTTCAAAATTGGCCTTGAGGCGCTTTGGGTCGGTACGACCTGTAGCTGGCAACTTGGGCTCTTATGCGTTAGGTCGGAACGACTAGCTGGCGACTTGGGCTCTTACTCTTTAGATCGGTATGACCTTTGATGTAGCTGGCGACTTGGGCCCTTATATTTTAGTTTGGTACGACCTTTAACCGGTTCTTTTCAAAGTTTTTCGAAGTAATTGGAGGCCTGTGATTTTATGGAAATAGCCGGACATCTCCGAGTCGCGTTAGTTTGGCCGGAGCCTTATGAGGGTGGTCATTGTATTTGGTTGTAGCCTTTTAGTCCCCCGGTGAGATAGCCACGACGTCTATTGATCACGCTCAACTATGTCTTATAGAGCAAATATAATCCGGGGTATTACGCCCAGAGTCGATCCCACAGGGAATTTACGTATCAATTAAGTCTTTAAAATACTAAACTGTTACTNTATCAATCATGAACACTCTATCTACCATAAATCTCTCTCAAGTAATTATGATAATTTACTAGACGCACTCTCTCAAATTACGCTAGCTAGATTGCATTACAGTTCACTTTCGATTGAACCCGAGGTATCGTTATCTCTAATTCAACCTCTTAACCCTCGGTTATGACTTTCGTCTATACTCCGGGAGTGATGTTGTTCAAACAACTACCTAAATATGCACTCTCTCTCAAGTAGATACATAATAAATAGGAAAATTGAGGGCCCTTTCAATCACTACAATAAGAACGTAGTTGAACAATTAGAGATTAATCAACCAAAATATATTAATATCACAACAAATTTATCCCCAACGGGTTCTACCAAAACCCTAGACTAAAGAATTTAGCTACTCATGTTTATAAGAATCAAAACTAATATAAATTGCATAATTGAAATATAAAGTAATGAATACAAGATGTAGAAATCAATGTTTTTGGCACTTCAATGGTTTCTCTCCTTGAATCCTTCGAATGCCTTCCAAAATTATTTAAGTTGTGTTTTAGGAGTCTATTTATATGTTTAGGGCGAACCCTAAACGTGTGGGAAACTTCTATTTCAACCGGGAAACACTTAAACTCGTCAAAACTCGAAATTGGCTGAACCTGGGACCCCGGACGTTTGGACCCTGGCGCCTGGCTAACGCCAGGGTAGGTCTAGCGTTTCAACCCTAGTGCCAGGTAGGGTCAGGCTTTTGGGATCTGGCGCCCGGCTATCGCCCGGGTGTTTCCTCTTCGACCCTTAAGCGTATTTTCGACGTNCCGTTTCCATCTCCACTTCACCTACACATGAAATAAACTCCATGCACATAAAAAGTGTATTTTTATCATTAACGCACCTCAAATGTAAGGTATATTACATGTTAATTTATGCATTCTAGCCTCGCATCAATACCCCCCCACACTTAAAAATTTGCTCGTCCTCGAGCAATCAAACTACACTCATGTACACAACTTATTAAGCAAATCTCTTAACACGTTATACCAAGAATATTTAAAACAGTTCAAGCACAAAGGTGTGACATCCTCGCCTCAATAATCGACTCACAAATACCATGCTTTATTCACAATTCACTAACTACTCTAACTTAGAGGTCAACAACATTACCTTTCCTTCATGAATCATGTGCCCTCACCAAATCAAAGAGCTAGTTCCTCACACAATAAAATTTAAGAATACTTAGGAACTCAAGATAGAAAGAATTCACTCGCTCTCAGAATTAATATTCATATGCCACACAAGATGCACCATAGGCTTGCCCGTAGTGTAATACTCTACTAATTGAGCTTATTCAGTCTAGGATCAAGTAGGACTTTATTCGGTTGTAATGTAGGCTGCGGGACGGGAA
>ML367110.1:0-12429 GCA_005239505.1 Nicotiana paniculata | reverse complement strand
ACATGTTTAAGCTTGTTAAAAATCTAATTTTCACCATCCAAATGGATTTTGTTTGTTGAACTATATTTGAGTCACAATTACTGATTTGAATATTAACTTAAATGCTTGAGGAATCCTTTTTAAAAATTAAGTAGTAATTTTGAGAACCTATTGGAGTTGGATGTTGACTTTTAGCCTATTATTTTTGGGCTAGTTGATTGTAAATTGAAATATGGGCTATAAAATTGAAAAGTATGAATTCTAGTTGTTCTAATGTGAAATTTTCCCATTTAAGAATCATTGTTCGGTACTTCGGTAAATCAATTGCACATATCAAATACCGTATAAAAGTAGTTCGTTACGATTTGGTATTTCTTGTTTGATTTGGTATGATTTTGGTAGCCAACCAAACTAACAGTTTTCAACTTTTTAACTTTTTTTTTTTTGCAAGTAGCAGTCTAAATTGGATACATTATATACAAAGCGTAGCAAAAAAATATATAGCAAATTACATATCGAAACAATTTTTGCAATATTGACTTCTGAAAGAACACTGCAACATAGCTTATATCATACTAACAATGGACAACACGAAAATGGAAGCTCCATGTTATATAATTTGCTCAAAATAATTATGATAATACTGGAAAGAGCACACTTTTTAACAAGCGTCATCTCTTCACTCAAACATCAATGATCCATTCCACTTAACTGGAGATAAGGAACAAGCATATCCATATAAGGTAGTAAATTATTTCATCGTGCTAAAAACTTGCAATAAGATGGATAAACACATTAGTTATTCATTATCTTCCACGACTACAACTTACTGTGGACATTCATTTCATCTAGCAACAAAAAAAATATTGTGATATCAACCTACTGAGATTAGGATTAAGCCTAATATTTTGGTATACCAAAATATCGAATAATCGAAAAATTTATACTTAAGTAGTACCAAAATACCGAAGAAATCGATACTGAAATACGGAATTAATTCGGTCCGATCCGAAATTTAATTTTTCAGATTTTTGCCACTCTAGCGGTAAAAGCAAATCTAGGATTTCAAGAAAATGGGTGCACCACCAACAACGAGATTAAGACACGTCCCGGCTGAAAATATAATTTCAACAATTGCAAAGCTAATTTGAGAGTCGTAAGTGATAAGATAGGGAGTTTGATAAGAGATATTGGAGGATAAAAATACTTTTTAAGCAATTCAGCGATTAACTATACAACAAATGTGGGGGAAAATGCATAGAAATCAATTACACATAAATGACAAATTACAATAGATAAAAGTTGTGTTTACACTATGCTGGATCATATATACTCAAAATATTTAATAAAAAGGAATAGAAAATTTGAAAATATGAAGAAGAAAAAAACAGAAAATAAAGAAATAAGAGGGAATAACATACATAACTTGGAAAATTACCAAAAAAAAAAAGAATAACAGGTGAGGAAAAAGGGAAAACGAACAAAATAAAAGAACAAGAATGAATATCAAATTTGGAAAAATCAACAAAGAAAGAAAAGAGTAAAAACAAAATGAACATTGGTTTGTGAACACATATAATGGCCATCGCTGAATGTAACAATCACTTTGTTCTTTAACCAAAGTGCACCAAAATCTTTTTATTTTGATGGAGTCCTAAATAGACATTAAGTCAATTTTTTAGCATATTAACACTATATTTCATAGTTTGGGGCAAGAGAGCATGGGGGCCTGTGAACCATACTTACAAGTATGAATTCTCCCTTGGCTGGCGGTATTAGTTGATAATAGAGATTGTTATGATAATGGAGGTGGTTGTTGTGGAAGTGGATGGGAACCGTGGTGGTTGGTTATAGTGATCGGTAGCAATGATGTTGCTTGACAATGTTCTTGTTTGTTATTGGTGGTTGGCAATAGTAATAGTTGAGATGGTAGAACTGGCAATGGTGATAGTTGACAATTATGATGGTGGTTAGGGGGGATGGCAGTTGGCAACAATAATTGATAGTGATTTGTGATGGTGTAGGTAGTTGGTAGCGATGATTGGTAGTGATGGTTGACGACGGCGATAATGGTGGCTGGTAGTTGTAGTTGTGTGGTGGTGGCCAATGATGGTTATGGATACAATGGTGTTTTTTTTTTTTTGGTCATAAGGGTTATATAATATTACGTAAGGAAAAGGTACAGGGGGTGCCCTAGGAACTGTGGTTACTGAGTAGTAGTCCATGCATGGACTTTGTACTAACCTACTGCTAGTTTGGAGACTAGGATCCATCTGGGGATCATGACAAAAATTTGTAGTACCTGGTCTAGTAGCACTATTACAAGTAATATTACAAGTATTGGGGCAAAGGGTTTTGGTGTACAGGGGGTGGGGAGTTGTGGGGTATCAAACTATGCTTAACTAGTCTTTGCCTTGTACTTCCTGCTTGATCTGCCATAAACTCCTCTAGAGCAAAAAAGGGAGTTTTGTCAAAAAGTTGAGTGTTGCTTCCATTAGGTAACTTGGAACCAAATTTTGCTAAAGTATCAACGACCATATTCGTCTCCCTGTAAGTATGGCTAACGATGGGATCACCCAGTATCTTGAGTACCAACCTGCAATCATGAATTAAATGAGTATACTGTGGGTTATCTTTTTATAGTAATGTGATTACCTCTTTGGCATCAATATTGATTTCAAGCGGTTGATAGCCGAATTGCAGTGATAGGTGTAGACCATAGAGTAAGGATGTAAGTTCTGTCTGGATGCTATTGACATTTGCGATGTTACCAGAATAACCTATTTTCCATGCTTTAGTGTGTGATCGTATAACTCCACCAATACCATTGGCACCTATTTTTTTAGAAGCTTCCCGTTAGTGTTTAGTTTATAGTAATTTGGCGTTGGGGTTCCATTTGATGTAGAGGGATGTTAAAGGCTTGTATGGTGGTGTTTCGTTTGAGAGGAAGTAAAATTGTTTTGCATGCTATATTATTTTTTTTGGTCATAAGGTTTATATAATATTACGTAAGGAAAAGTTATAGGAGGGGTGCCCTAGGCACTATGGTTACTGAGTAGTAGTCCATGCATGGACATTTATACTAACCTACTCCTAGTTTAGAGACTAGGATCCATCTGGGGATCATGACAAAAATCTGTAGTACCTGGTCTAGTAGCACTATTCCAAGCAGTATTACAAGCATTGAGGCAAAAGGGGTTTTGGTGTACAAGGGGGGGTGGGGGTTGTGGTGTATCAAACTATGCTTAACTAGTCTTTGCCTAGTACTTCCTGCTTGATCTGCCATAAACTCCTCTAGAGCAAAAGGTGAAGTTTTGTCAAAAAGTTGAGTGTTACTTCCATTAGGTAACTTGGAACCAAATTTATCTAAAGTATCAGCGACCATATTCGTCTCCATGTAAGTATGGCTAATGATGGGATCACCCAGCCTGAGGATACAATGGTGGTTAAAGGTTCATCTTTGGAAAATATTTGAATATCCTTTCAATAATTTTAAGACTTTGTTCAATATTTGTATGATTCAGATCTATTCGTTGAAAAATAAATCTATTCAAATAAATTAAGTGATCAAACAAAGAATACTTAATGCTAAAACTCGTTAATTTCGCTACTCAAGTTAATGTTTCTCAATTAAAAAGCATACTAAAGTTCAAAAATGAAACAATTGTAGGCAATAAATTTTGCTTCACGAAAATAATCGAGACTGAAAAATATTGTAACAATCATAGTATTTGACTTCAAATATTTGAGTGTTACAATCTCTATGAATCATCTGATTCTACTTTTCCATATAAATTCAAGGGCCTTTGAGGTTGATCTTGAATTGAATTTGATTTATCCGTCGCGAATGCTTTGATTGTTTCCAGGAACGATGATCTTGAATTCAACTAGCCCGAACTTTGATTTGAACTCGTACTTTTTGAACCTTGATTTGTTCTTCGTTCTTGAGCTTGAACTTGATTTCTTGGAGTTGAACTTGATTGTTTGAGACTTGAAACTTGGGGAGGAATTTGCAGTATTTGATCCACGAGCTCTTTCTTGCTTTTTGTTATAACTTTTGGTAAATCTTTTGAGTTATGAAGACCCTTATTTATAGTTATGGAAGAGAAGAGTTGTGATGAGAACAAACTCTTTCCGACCAATCTGATTGCAGATTGACAAGGCCGCATTTGATTGGCCAGAACATGCCACTTGCACATGTGGCGCGATTTCATTGGTATTTCAATTTGACTTGGCATGCCTGTCATTTTGGAATGTGGAACTATAGCGACCCGACCAGTCGTTTTGAGAGTTAGAGCCACGATCCCCTAATAACTGCTTTCCCCGTGTTTGTTTCTGCTATTGGGACTTGCTGAAGTGTTTAGTTATGGAATTCAGAGAGTTTTTGGACACTTAATCCCTAATTGTGAGTTTAAGCCTTAGAAATTAGATGGTAGCTAGAACTGTGTGAAGACGGACCCGGAATAGAATTAGCCGACTCTGTTAGATCCTTTGAGTGATTTTGGGGTTAGAAGCGCGTCCGGAATGTGTTTTAGAGGTTTGTAGTAGATTTAGATTTGAATTGGCGAAAGTTAGATTTTCGACGATTTCGGGCGATAGGGGAAATTTTGATATCAATCTTGGAATGGAATTCCGGAAGTGATTGTAGGTTCGTAGTGTCATTGGTGACTCTATGTCAAATTTGAGGTCATTTGGACTAGGTTTGACGTGTTTTGGCGTTTGTAGATTTTGAAAAAATGCTAAGTTCTTAGGCTTGAATTCATGTTTAATTCTTGTTTTTGATGTTATTCGATGTGGTTTGAAGGCTCGACTAAGTCTGAATGATGTTATAGGACTGGTTGGTAGGTTTGGCTGAGGTCCCGGGGGCCTCGGGTGTGTTTCAGAAGCTCAACAGGAAGAAATTAGACTTAGGCAATTTTCTGGTGTGCTGAGCCTGCCATTTTCGCATCTACGAATGTTGGACCGCAAGTGCGCGCCGCAGAAGCAGCTTGGTAATTGCAAAAGCGGATTTGGGCCATGGCATTAGGGACCGCAGACGCGGCTGGGGAACCGCAGATGCAACCCCAACCCGGATTAGTTGTTTTCGCACCTGCGATGCCTTTTCTGTAGGTGCGGGACCGCAGGTGCGGCCCCATGAGCCGCAGATGCGGAAATCGCTGGGCAGCTATAGGAAATTCGAGGGTTTGATATTTCATAACACAAAATTCTAATTGGAGCTCGGTGGGAGGCGATTTCTCGAGGGTTTTTAAAGGAGAGTCATCAGGTGACGAATTCTAACTCTATTTTTATCATAATATATAATCTAGTGTTGATTTCCTATTCTAATAAAGGAATTTGAGGGTAAAAGTTTGGAAACGGGGAAAAAAGTTCCCAATTGAAAATCCGAGATTTGAGTGAGATTTTGACGTCGGATTTTGATAATTTTTGTTCGAGTGTTCTCGTTAGTGAACGGGTGTTCATAATTTGTAAATTTTACCCGATTCTGAGGCGTGGGCCCGTGGGACTTTTTGGGACAATTTTCCTAATATCGCGTTTTAGCTTCGAATTGATTAGTTGAATTAGTTACTTATAGCTATATTTACATTATGCAATTTATTTGAATAGATTCGGGCTATTCGGAGTTGGATACTCGTAGCAAGAGCCTGATTTCAAGTTGATTTGAGTGATTGAGGTAAGTGGCTTGCCTAACCTTGTGTTGGAGACTTCCCCTTAGGACGTTTGATACTATTTGACGTGTGGGCGTCGTGTATGTGAGGTGACGAGTACGTATACGGGCCGTTATTGCAAAAATCCCATTTTTCTTCTTAAAATCATAAATTGTCTTTCTCCTATTAAATTGCATTAATATGTTAAATTGTTTAGCTTAGAGTAGAAAAGTATGCTTACGTGTCTAATTGTCTTTTTGATATTATATGCACCATGTTTAGTTAGGTTACTGCTTTTCCTTATCTGTGATTATATGAACTGTATAAATTCGATGTCATACCTGTCATTTTATCTTGCATCGCATATTTAAATTGGACTACAGACGTGTTCCGGGAGATCCCCATGTACTACATATTTACTTTGGGACTACAGACGTATTCCGGGAGATCCCCCCGTATTACATATTTACTTTGGGACTACGTACGTATTCCGGGAGATCCCCATGTACTGCATATTTACTTTGGGACTACAGACGTATTCCGGGAGATCCCCATGTACTGCATATTTACTTTGGGACTACAGACGTATTCCGGGAGATCCCCCTGCATTGCATAATCATTTGAAACTACGGGACGGTATCCCGTGAGATTCCACCTTGAGTTTACCTTGTTTTAAGCCGAGGGCTCCCTTGACTGTTAAGTTTTGGAACATTTTCTTTAACTGTTTACTATAGAATTTACTTATCTCCTTTACTCTTTTAAATTGATTATATTTACTCCAGTAGGGCCTTAACCCGACCTCGTCACTACTTGACCGAGGTTAGGCTTGGCACTTACTAGGTACCAATGTGGTGTACTCATGCCCTTTCCTGCACATGTTTTCATGTACAGATCCAGGTACGAGCTATCAGCCTCGCGAATAGTATTTGTTGCTGATTCTAGGAGACAATAAGGTATTTCTACCGCGTTATTTTCCTCAGAGTCCCCTTCTACTCCATCATTTAGAGTCTTTTTATGTACTTCTAAACTTGTTTAGAGCTACAGTAGTTATTAGAAGCTTGTGACTTTGTGACATTCCAGGTCATTAGGAGAATATTTTGTATGAGCCGCACGACACTTTTTTTTTTGTTATATTAGATTATGCCCTTATTTTCCTTATTTCTTGTGTTTTATTAAAAAAATTCCCTTAATATTAGGCTTGCCTAGTCGTATAGACTAGGTGCCGTCACGATATCTGTCGGAGGGTAAATTGGGTCGTGACAGGAACAATCCTATTGGCTCTTTCGTCTGATTTTTGCGATCCCACATCGAGAAACAAATTCTTGATAGCCGTTATTCTTAGCTATATATAACGCCAATGCTCTTCAATTGTAAGCATCACGACATATCGCCCTCAAACCTAATTGAGTTTGTATTCAATAGGTAACTCGCTCTTCTGTGTTTTTTCGTTGTCTTCTTTATTCTTTTTTTTTGGTTGTTGTAGGCTAGGAAGAGAAGAGTTGTCGAGTGACAAGTTGACAGACAACTCCATGACGTCCCATAGAAGGATAAATCTATCACGACATATAGATGAGCAAATCTACAACAACATATAGGAGGATAAATCCCTCGCAATATATAGACAGACAAATCCACATTGCCATATAGACGGATAAATCCATATCACCATATAGATGGACTATCACCATATAGACGGACAAATCCATATCACCATATAGGCACGGACAAATCCATATATTCTTAATCACATCTAGAAATTAGCTTAAAGCATAATGAACTAGAATTTTCTCCTCCTTTTGTCAATTGTCGTTGACTTAATATTTTCGCTTATGCAGTTTTGAAGAGATGGTTCACTTTAGAGACTACACATCTCCATCCTCCAAGCACAAGTATCTCGTAATTGTGGCCACCTCGGCAGAATTCCGTCCATGTGGTAGATTGGACTTCAGAGCACAACCAAAAGCCAACAAAAATGTGCTCTCTTCAGACTCCTTACCAATGAAAACTCAATATCGCGAGTAACATTCCTTGCATGGGATGACATATGATTCAAAGGGAGATACGTTGGGGAGATAGTTTTAGAATTGACAGTGAATATCACTATATCCCGGGATGTTGGGAATGGATTAAAGACATACTTGGCAGAAGTCAACAGGATTTGGAGACAACAAGAATTTATGATGTCGTCTATGCTTCTTTATTTACATATGATCAAAAGTCAAACATCTTGCAAGAATTTCTTGAAGCTTGGTGTCCCATAACAAATACCTTACTTACATCAACCGGAGAACTATCAATATCTCTTTGCATTTATATACCATTGTCATTTTACTTATTGGAGGTTCTCCCTACAAAGAAGTTGTGCCCGAAGCTATCGAACTCACATGTGTTAATGAGAAGAATGAAAGATTTACTCCTCGAGCTTGTTGATACTTGTTTACTGCTTTTAACCATCTTCAAGAAGGGGAGAGTCATGATCCAAAGGTCTCATTTAGCAAGTGGATTGAATTTTGATGCAGAAGAGACTTGAGATATAAACTTGCTCCAGCAAGGAGGGAGAAAAAGCCTACCCTTTTGAAGTGAACACACAACCCCAGTAGAGCTATTCTAGGAATAGTTGCATGGTCTAGCACGGATGAGACGATGTTTGCTAATCCTGGGTATCGACATGAAAAGAGATAAGACATGTATATGGGGGTATTCTTATCTTGTTGGTTGTGTGCATTTCTATTTCCCTCTAAAGATGGTGATTTCATTCGACCCGATACCTTTAAAAGGCGAGCATGATGGCATATGGGAAATTCGGCCTTGCAATCCTAATTCTGGCAAGCATCTACTATGGTTTGAACAAGATCTCCAAGTCCTCGCAGCTCGAGCATATCAAAATCTCTTTTCCCACTCATTATGTAAACGGTTGGCTTGCTCACTACTTTAGGACACACTATGGGCTTCCAAAAGGACCATAAGTTCCATTTATGATGGTGTATTCTAGGGAAGGTGCTGCATGGTATTTGGATGATACAAATTCAAGAAGAAAACGCATCCATCAAGAGGATAATGCATCTTGGACTTATACCATGCTGGAGGGGTCCAAACCTTACTATTTTGAGGATAATGATAAAGCATCGGAATCGAAAGTCAATTATTTTTAGAGTATCCATTTTAATTATCTCCCTTTGAAGTGTGGGAACTCTTTTATTCTTGAACCATATAGTCCACATCAATTCAACCATCAATTTGGATTTTGTCAAACTAGTCCTGGTATTTTGGAAAATGATCTTTGTAGCGCCTCATTAGAAGAAGGACTCACATTTTGGCGAATTTGTGTGTCACATAATTCCATAAGTGCGAGGGCGACCTTTTCCCTAGCTATATTTATGGCAAAAAGCCATTTTCGTTAGAGTACAGATCCTAGCGGACAAGAGTGCATGAGAGCTTTATTGAAGATCATTTACAATCTTTGGTGACTTTTGTTAGGACAATCACTGATGCACCTTTAGAGATCATGCCTCAAGAGCATAACAAGGAGGACAAACCTCCTACTTAAAAATCCAAAGTGGTTGCACCACGTGACATCAAAAGACCTCCATATAAAAAAGTTCAAAAAAAAAGGGACCTTCTCAGGATCATCAAGTCAATGAGGGTTCCTTTCCATTAGGTGTCGGTGTCCCTATCTCCAGCAAACGCCCATCCCAAAATGAGAGTGATAGTATTAATGGCAATCAAAACTTCAAGCGGGTGAAGCCATAATCAAACAAACAAGGAGACATTAATTTGGGTGTAGTCGAGATCACTCACAATATTGGCAGTGCTTCAAGGACTTTGAATGTCATTAAATAGGTAATGCTTAAAGCTTTCATATTGTCTTATAATATATAGGTAACTTCACTATCCATCTATCTTTTTTTTATTCAACCAAACGGTGATCATATTTCGATAGCATCATAATAAAACAAGCCACATGGTAGTAGTGAATCTGTGGAGGATCCGGACTCGAGAAAATCACTTCCAATATCTAAGTCAGACCTAGAGATGACTTCCATTCCTAATATTGGAGAAAAATCGGGGCCAAATTTTCACCAACGATTAGCACCAATGATGTCTATATTTGACGGTAGAAAGGTTGTCTTGACTCTTCGCAATGATTTCATCTAGAATGCCTGGGCTAAAATTCATGCCAAATCCTTCGACCTTACTGCAGACAATGCTTCTTCTCTTTGATTCTATATCCAAGTGATTCTCAAGGAGATGAATGGAAAGGGTGTGGATATTTCCCCTCTAAAAGACATGTTGACTCCTTTATTTAAGCTTGCACTTCATATGACCAGGCACAATCAAATATTTCTGATAAGGTTGTGGACGTTGAAAAATCAGAGCCATCTTTAAAAACCAAGGAACATCTTGATCTTGTCTTGACTGAAAAAAGGGATAAGGTCAAGGAACTATCTGTCACTAGTCAATCTCTCAAAGAGTCCAAGGAGAAGGTAAAATAGTTAAGAGCTCTCTGAGATGCTACCAAGAAAGAGGTTGAAGAGATTGAATCTAGAGTCTCATCTGCTGGAGAGGAGTACCATAGATGTTCTGATGTTTCCATGACGACTGTTGATGACTTGGCCGACGTGGAGATGAATAAATAACACTTAGAGGACACCCTTACGGACTTGGTCAATTACAAGTTGTGTTTAGATTAGCCTATATATAGTATTTTATTTTCCTATTTTTTTTCTTGCATTCGGTTAACTAGCGACTATTCTTGGAAATGAAAACTCCATCTGTTTACTTTACATTGCGTGTTTTCATTGATGTTTCCCTTTTTTTTGGATCAATATCAATAGTTGCTTGCTTAGCTCGATGCATTGACGTCTACGTAATAGAATTTTGTTTCTTTTAAACATCGTTTCCATTCATGTCTTGAAGTTCTCTGTATTTGAAGATACATTCTCCTTTTTCTTTGAAGATAATATTGTTCATCACCTTTGTAGCTTTGCGGTAGGAAGTACATATCTCAATGTGAGAACGTAAAAAATATGAGCCATCTGATTTCATAGAAATTAAACTTTAAAATTTAACATGTATCCAATATCCACAATCAAGCACCTTCAAAATCGTCCCAGACAATATTTTGAAACTAACTTTATATTGCACCATGCTGTTAATTTCAGATTTGCGTAGTCTTGGTGTAGAAATGTCGATTACGAACCATTTGATTTCTTGGAAACTAGACTTCAAAATCTAAGAAATATACAAAATTCAGAATCAAACACTTCCAAAATCGTATCAAATATTATTTTGAAACTGACTTTAAATTCCAACACGTTGATAGTTTCCGATTTGTGCAGCTTCACCAAAATACTTGTATCTTGGAGTAAAAACGTCGAAATCAGGAACCGCTTAATTTTTCAGAAACTAGACTTCAAGATCTAAGACATCCAAAATTCGGAATCAAACACCTTCTGAGTTGTCCCAGATAATATTTTGAAATTAACTTTAGATCCCGACACGTTGATAGGTTCAGATTTTCCCAGCTTCACCAAAATATTTGTATCTTAATGTAGGAACATCGAAATCATGAGTTTGATTTTTTTGAAACCAAATTTCAAAATCTAAAATCATATCAAAATTGCAAGATTTAATACCTAAGGACAGTTTAAGATAATATTTCAAAATCAACGTAAAATTCTTACATCCTGACGATTTCAAACTTACGCGACTTCACCAAAACTTTTATATCTTGATGTAGGAACGTCAAAATCACAAACCATTTAATTTTTTTACAACAAGACTTCAAAATCTAAAATATGTCCAAAATGTAGGATTTAATACTTTAAGGATAATTTCATATTGTATTTCGAATCAACATCAATTTTAATATACCGACAGTTCCGAATTGGCGCGGCTTCAAAACTTTTATGTTTTGGTATGGAAGCCTCGGGATCACAAGACATTTTTCTTGCTGTCAATCGAAATTCAAGTGCTTCATTCTCACAAATATTTTTGGTTCAAGTCTCACTAAATTTGAAACATTGTGTCAAGCAATCTTTCTTCTTATACTTGTGTTCCGTTTTGATGCGTGTCTTCTCTTCCCTTTTTTTAGGCCAGTGAGAGAATATGAAGACCAACAAACTTGAAAGTTATGCGAATATGAAGACATAGAGAATCCCCAAACTTTCATGCAAATAATTTTTAGCCTCTTAAAAGACTATAATCGTTTTATTGAAGACACAAATTTACCATATCGGTTTGGCCCATTTAAATCAAATGTGATCCAAGTTTAACAGAAGAATGGTATCTCAGCTTGATTTTCAAGTGGTGATTGGATGGATTACATTCTGTCGTACTTTATTCGAACAACGATTGAGGCAATATGTATCTTTTGAACTCATGTGACTGAACTTAGAAAAAACTCTAAGCTGCCTATGTACCTTGGTGAAGAGGATCGANCCAGGTTCTCTGGCAAGGAAACACATTCAAAAGGAATTTCAAAATGAAAAATGGAACAAGTTTAAAACTTGGTTTTTTGAAGCTTATAGCCAAAATGATTTAAACAATACTAGATTTTGAAAATCTAGAGATCTGGATGGCCGTGTGGATTACCGCCGCTCTGTAGATCTTGGGATAAAATGGTATTAGAGCCCTGGGTAATTTATGGAAACATGAAACAAAGTATATAGTATACAGCATAGACATGAAATTCTAAAATTCTTTAATTTATGGATTTTGGAGAAACTAGTATAAAAAGTAATAGATTGGAAGAGGTAGATACACCTCAAAACCTTGATTTATTAAATAAATGGACTATTCCTAA